>JBBMEF010000002.1:2530323-2557737 GCA_037832685.1 Sicyos baderoa | reverse complement strand
AAAAAAAAGTTGCTATATTTGCAATATTTTTAAAAAGTTGCTATAATTCTAATGCAGACTAGGAAATTTGTCATACAACGCAAATTCCCTTAATATTAAGCAATTAAGTAAAAGATTAAGGGATTTAATTTAGTTGTTGAAAGTATTAGATGGTGTGTACATTCATCTTAAAACCAATAATTAATAATGAAAGAGTAGTCTCCCTACCTTATAAAAACTAAGAGATATCCTCATTTTTTCAATATGAGATTCTCAACATGCCCTCCTCAAGGTGATGCCATTTTTAGGCTATCAATCTTGGATAAGAACTCAATTTCATTTTTATTAGACCAAATAACCGTTTGGGTAAGCTTTGATACCATATTAGATATTGTGCACATCAATTTCAAAATTAATTGATAATGAGAGAAATAACTTATAAACACTAGAGATATATCCTCACCTTATAAATGACAGTCGAAGTGTTGTTGATCTAGCGTCTTTATAATTTGGGAAGAAAAAATTGTGTTAGTAACATTTTATTTGCAAAGAAGTGTAAGTCATGTTACTCCAATAAATTTTAGCGTTGATTTGGATCAGATTCAGTACATGCATGATTGTTTCACCTTTTAAGATTTTGAAAAGGATTCCAAAGGTAGATAACGGAAGTTAACCAATTTTGAAAACAAAACTACTTTTAAACAGTAGAAAACAAAAGACAAGTAGTCATCAGAAGAAGAAAAAAGGGAATCATAATATATTTTACGAAAAGTTGAGTAAAAAGCTCACTGAAGTTATTATTAAAAATTGAAATCCATTCATATAATAATGTACAAATTTCCTCAACAAATCTCAAGCATTGAAGAAAAAATAAAGCCTATTATAAGGAAGAAATTTCAATGGGAAGGCCCCTGCTGGTGGGATTTGTCCCTGGTCTCGAGCTCACCGGAAAGGATTTAGGTGTTGCGGTTTCGGAAGGGGTCGAGTTGTTGCTATAGATGGGGATTCATCCCTTCAATCTTGGTGGAATCTGATGCTTCAGTTTCATTTAAGCAAGAAAATTTTAAGATATTTATAAATCCAAGAACATAGTTGATAATATTAGCGATTTGATTCCTTGTGTTGGAAAGATATTGTGTTTTCTCATTGTAATAGACTTGTTTGTGAGTGAGTTTTTTGTATGGCGCGATCCGAATCCTTTCGAGATTAGGGATCCTTTATTTTGGAGGGAAATCCTCACCCCTACTATTTCGAAGGAGTGTATTAGTTTAGTTCGTTTGGATTAATGATATTTTTCATTTTCTTAAAACAAAAGGGCTGAAAATTCAATGTCGTGTTGTTTGATTTTTGAACCATTTATTCGAAATAGCCTTGTTGTGTTACGTACTCTAAACTCCTACACAATTGCAGCATCTTCAAGTAATTGAATTGACCCACTCAAACTATCCACCTGAGTTTTGTTCAATAAATAATAATAAACTCCCAATTTAATCCATTCACATACTTGCACCTGTCCTATAAAAAAGAAGTAACTAAAAGTGAAAATTTTGAACATTTGATACATGAAAATGTGACTTGAATTATCGATTGAGCTATTATTCTTATTGGTAACACAAGCATACGCACAGTTGAAACACGAAAAAGATAGAAGAAACCCGAGGTTAGTTTTTTGCTTTATGGATCAATATGTTTAATTGTTAGGATCACTTTTGTTTGGTGACTTGCTCTACATTTTTTTATATCTCAATTGTTTTTTGGGTTTCGTTTGGGAAGACCCAACAACCAAACCAATATTAGTTGCACCCTCTATTGACCTCAAGAAATGCCCATTTAAAACAAAACACTCAAGCCAATTTCAAATCCTTTCTATATATAATTTAAATGGCCATTAAAGAAAGAAAGTAGGGAAGAAAAATGGCAATCTCAAATCTGTATCCAAGTTTTGTTTATGGAGTGATGTTGCTATCTGTTTTGTTTTGTGTGAAGTGCCAGAGCTTGTTTGAGACAGGTGAGCCCCCATTGACGTTGGATTACTATGCCAAAACTTGTCCCAATGTGTTGCAGATTGTGAGGAAAGAGATGGAGTGTGCAGTGCTCTCCGATCCACGCAATGCCGCTCTTGTCGTCCGCTTGCACTTCCACGACTGCTTCGTCCAGGTTCATCTCCTCTTTAACCATTATTGTATTGCTCGATAATCTATCCGCACTCAAACACAAATAATAATCACCCTTTAATCCTTATTTGCATTTCAAACAAATACAATGATTATTTTTACTAACTTTGAAAAAAAAAGGATTATTTTTACTATCATCTCCATCCAAACACAGAATGATTGTCTACCAACAATTATTATTCATCAAGAAAATGCCACCCTTACTTCTTTAGACCTGAGTTTAGCTACACTTTTCTTTTCTTTTTTGATTCAACAACGTTTCGATGATTCGAACTTGTAAGTTGTAACCTCATGATTACTGGGTCATACTTGACAATAACTCCACTTTTGAATTTACTTTTTTATGAAACTCAATTTTTTCTAGCGGGACGTGTTTTCTTTTTCTTAATTCTTGTTTGGAGTTTTCTGTTTTTAAAAGAAAATTTTGTAGGATAATTGTTTCTTGTTATAATGTTTCTGTTTACTTTTGTGGTTTCTTTTCATATGTTCCATATTTGGGAAAGTTTCTTACTAATGGTAAAGTGTTGAATTATGTTCAACCACCAATCAATCTAAAAGCTTAAGCTGATGGGTTCGGATAAATTTAATTATATCAACCAATATAAATGATAAATGCAGAACAGATATGGGAACCAATGACTTGAACGTTACCAAAGGACCAAGCTCCTGGTTTTGCTTTTGACTGCTCTATAGACATTTGGTTTTTTCTTTTCCATCACGTTTTATTCGGAATTTATGATTCGTTTAATAACCATTTAGTTCTTTATTCTTCAAAAATCTTATAAACAGTTTTTAGTTTGTTAACTACTTTCTTAGTTTCATATTCCAGGCAAGTTTTGAAATGTTTCTTTTAGACATGTGAAAACCAAAACTTATGTAGAATTTGAAATAGGGGTGCGACGGATCGGTTCTGCTAGACGACACGATAACATTACGAGGAGAAAAAAAGGCTTCGACGAACATACACTCCCTCAAAGGCTTCAGAATCATGGACAGGATAAAGAACAGCCTTGAATCAGAATGTCCTGGGATTGTTTCTTGTGCAGATATACTCACTATTGCAGCCAGGGATGCAGTGATTCTGGTAATTGTCAACCCACAATTATTTGCAAACCATAAGTTTTCAAAATATTAAATTTGTGACTGAATTCTGGATCTAAATGTTAATGATGGAATTGCTTGTTTTGCAGGTGGGAGGCCCTTACTGGGAGATTCCTCTTGGAAGAATGGATTCGACAACTGCGAGTTATGAACTTGCAAACACAAATCTTCCCTCTGCCAATGAGGGGCTTCTGAGTATCATCTCCAAGTTTCTTTATCAGGGTCTCTCTGTCACTGACATGGTAGCTCTATCAGGTTTGGTTCAATAACTTTTATGTTAAAAATACAACTTTTTTGTTTGTGTTTCTGTTGTAAGGTTTAAGGAGGTCCTAAACTTTTAAGGTTGTTTCACTTTAGTCATCCTTAAGGCTTCAATCTCATGTCTAGTAGTTTCTTCCTATGTAAGTGACATCATGGATTGAACGTATAACGTTTTAGCTAAGCCGAACCCGTGATGGTTAGGAGTTGGAAGGATATATTAAAAACTTCTTTTAAATTAAGAGCCAAACAGACAAAAACTAACCTGACAAATTTCCTTTTTCTTCCTTCTAAAATTACTAGCCAAAGTTATAAAAGCTACAACGAACAGTTCTTAAAACAAAATCTCTTTGGTCTTTAAATTTGGATCACAGTTGGGGAGTATTTTATAAGATGAGCAAACTTTATGTTTTTTTTAGAAACAAACAAACTACAAACTATTATGGGTTGACCTATTTATTAACTGGGTAGGGAGAAATTAAGAAATTATTGGTTCAATCCATGATCACTATCTATAAAAAAAAAGATAATAAATTGAAAGTTTAAGATGAAAATTCATACCCTTGTCAAGTTCAGAGGTGAAAATTGATCTTGTTGTATTATGCCTTAAACGCATTAATGCCCTGCGATTAGTGAGTTGGGGGTCTTGCATCCGCATCTGTTTCTACGGCGTATTCTGATTCGTTTACGCATTATGTAATTAGGGTTTAATGAGAGCGGATATATAAGCCCGAATTAAACCCTAACCGTTTATGACATTCATTATTTTGTAAACTTTGTAATTCGACGCTCCTCTGAATAAAACTTGTTCTCCCTCTCTTTGCCTGTGGACTAGCTAACACAAAGTTAGTGAACCACGTAAATTCGTGTGTTGTTTGTGTTCTTCTTCTTTCTCCTTATCATATTTATCTGTTTTACGTCTTCGAATCGATTGTTGATTGCCGATTTCATAACAGATCTTTTCCATTAAACACTCTTGCACCATCCTAAGGCGAATGGAACATATAATCTTTTTAATTAAAATGAAATATGTTTAAGTTCTCTTGCTCTGATACCATGTTGAATAAAGATTAATTAGCGAGTTTGTATCATCAGGAGCACACACCATCGGAATGGCGAGGTGCGAGAATTTCCGGGAAAGGATCTATGGGGATTTTGAAGCAACTTCAGATGCCAACAACCCAATTTCCAAGTCATATCTAGAGAAATTAAGATCAATTTGTCCCCCAGTTGGGAAAGCAGCAGAGAACAACATAACAGCAATGGACAATGTGACACCAGAGCTGTTTGACAATTCCTATTTCCACATTTTGATGAGAGGAGAAGGGCTTTTGAATTCAGATCAAGAATTGTATTCCAGCCTTCTGGGCTTGGAAACCAGGGCTCTGGTCAAGAAATATGCTGCTTTTCCACTTGCTTTCTTTCAGCAATTCTCTGATTCTATGGTGAAGTTGGGAAATATCACCAATTCTGATAGCTTTCTCACTGGGGAAGTTAGAAAAAACTGCAGGTTTATCAACACATGAGATAAAAGAGAGAAAAAAAATGTTTTTTACACTTTTGAAAATTGTATGGTTGGTGTTGAAACCATTCTTAAAGCTTAGGAGTTTGATCTACACTGCTACACAGGCAAATTCTAATGTATGATTTTAAGTTATTTCTTTTAGTATTATGAAACACTGGACTGTTTTTTGGAATTTTGGAAATCTCTTGTGATGCTTTGTATTCTTGGATTTGAATTGTGAGTCTCTAAGGACGGTCTTGTTGGGTCTCTAAGGTCTGTTTTCTAAGAGGTTTCAGTTCGAAATTTACGAACGAGTTTAATTGTAAAATCTCTTATTACTTATTGGATTTGAACTTTAGGATGTTGTCTACATATCATTATCACTTTTTAAGGTTCTCATTGTCTAGAACTTTTCTTTAATAAAATAAGGCTACTGATAATGTATAAAATTAGAAGACTAAATCTAAAGAAACATAATTTGATTAATGACTTGTTGGGAGTAGACTCTTCAATCCCCAAAAGTCAAGATATTAATTGATTCATTTGTAACTTTCACTTCACTCAACATTTGCAATTTTCTCTATTCTTTACTTTTTTTTAGCTATTCTTTACTTGTAGCAACATAGTTGCTCTAAACAATTAAACAATTCAACAATTCAAAATTTGTTAGGTAACCAAGCCATAATAAGTCGAATTTAAGGATATATAATAGTTTGATTCTTATATTTATAAAATGTTTTGTGCATCTTTAATCTAATTACGACCAAAAAAATCAAAATAATCCATTTCTAACGAAGCGAAATTCCTCTATTTTAAGACAAATAAGATTTTTTTTTTAATCTAAAATAACTTTGAAAATGTATACAAAGAATATGAATTAATTGATTAGGCTATATATGGAACCCATTAAGTTTTTTTAGTATAAATTGGGGGAGAAACCAACCAACCTTACATAAAGGACATTACTGCTCTTAGATAATATGAGGGTAAATACCGATTTTCAAAATCGAACTGTGACCGTGGTATTGAACTGCATGAAGATCAATGAAGTCCACAACAACCAAACATCATGGGCCATTAACTCGATTTTTTTTTCTTTCTTTTTTTAAAACAACCATTAACTCAATTTCTTTTTTTCGAGAAAGAGTTGATGTGGTAAAACATTTACAACAAGTTCGACTACTAAAATAGTTCTTATTACAAAAATAATGATGTACATGTAGAAAGAGTGAGAAAGCATAAGCCTTTCAATTTTCCATTAACTTTCCGTGAATATTTATAATACATGAAATATCAAATCTCAAAAGATATTCTAACAAATACTATAATATCTAATAAATATCATATCAAATCAAAGAGAATATATAACAATATTCAAATGTTAAGATTGGAATCCGTGCTTCTCATATCACACCCGTGTTAATCTCCTTTCCTTTGCAAGCATTATTGTTATTTGTAATAGAAATGTATTATTCATTAGGTAAATCACTTTCGAACATCAACACTCACCATCAACCCTAACTATGATCTTGACTCATAACCATTTTTCCCCTGATCTTGACTCATACCCATTTTCCTCCCAAATTATGTTTGTATCTTAAAAGGAAAAGAGGAATATAAAGATCTATTTTGAAAGGAAAAAAAGTGAATAAAAATACAGTATATGCTTGCCTTGTATAGCCCATAGCTAATTTATAATTAATAAATGAAAAATATAACACAATGGTACAAATTATCATTTTAAAGTTGATGCGGTGAGACATTTTAGCATGTAATTGTTAAATAACAAAAAAAAAAAACTTATGTTCTCAAAAAAAAAGAAAAAAAAGAAAAAAAAGAAAAACGAAGTATATAAATATAGGGAAATTGTAATGGATAGTCTAATTTTACAAAATAATTACAAATTTAGGCAAATTTTAAAATATTTAGCATCCATACTCAAATATACCGTATAAATAATACCCATCATACTCTATTATGTATAAATTATTCAGTATAAAAGTATTATTTTATACCGTATATTTGACTATGATTGCTAATTTTTTTAAATTTGACTAGTGTTGTAAATATTTTATCAATTTGGTCTATTCATGCAAAAATTCCATAAATATATATTATACATTTGCATATACATGTGTAATAAAGCAGTTCAACTAAGGTAACGTTTGAGAATTAAAAGAAAAGAAAAAAGCAATACCAACATCACAGGTTTAATCTCGGAATCAATATTTATAATCTCCTTTCTGAACGTGTACTAAAAAAAAAGATTTTAAAAGAGTAATGACTAATGAGTTAACTAAAAAAAGCAATAATTCAGTAAGTCTCTTGTATTAATGATCTCGAAATTAGAGGTCCGTTTCTAAATTAGTGAATTAAAACTTCCATCTAATTAGTGTTCGTGTTGCTCTCATTTTGAGACCTAAATATTATGATCAAGATAAAAAGACTAAACATAATAGCTGAAGTAGATCTCTCACCTCAATCCAATCCTTATGTTATTTGTCCCTACTCCAAATCTAGTTATGGTCAAAGGGTTAAAGTGTTGGGAAATTATGAATTAGAACTATAGCTTTCTAAATTGTTAGGAACTAAATATTTTAATTTTGGGTCTTGGAATAAGTAAATTTTCTATGTTTTCCTTCCAAAGAAGGGAACCCACAAGTAGATTTTACCCATCCATATTTCTCTTTTAAAGTTTAGGAAAAAATATCTCTGAAATGTCAATATTTTCTCATCAAACGATTATTGCTATCGATTATTCTTCATGATTACTGCTACACTCTAAATACACAATATTACATTTTGATCATTGCATGTACTTTAAATACAAAGAATGATGACAATATGAGTAGTTGTATTATTGTACACCTGATAACCAAGAGGTCATGGGTTCGAATCTCCCTACCTAATTCTTCGGATCGAACTTATAAAGTTAGAATCTAATTTTAATGATTTGTTTTAGTATAGTTTGGGAGAAGGAGATCAACAAACCCTAGCTGAAGGGCACAACTACTCTCAAATAATATAAGAGACAAATATCGATTATCAAACAAGATCGTAACCAATTTGTGCCATCGATCCTCGATCTTGCCTTTTTATGACAATAGCTAGGTTTGTGGTGTAATTTTAAAACCAAATCTTTTTACCTTTGAAATGGTTAAATTTTAAAATTTAAAAACCAAATTGAATGAAAAATTAAAAAATAGAATAGAAATACCTTTCTTCTCATCTGAAGCCCTTTTTTCCCACTTTTCCGTGAAGAGCATCGGCAGATTCCCTATAATTTGCAGTTGGAAAAAAAAAGTGTGTAAAAAAATCCACAAATTTTAATTTGTTGCTGCTTCTTTCTCTGCAACAAGAAACCATTATATAACTGCGGCTGCGCTCATTTCTGATCACAAAACTCATCCTCAACTGGTGAGTTCTTCTGAATCAAATGCCAAAATAGGCTATTATTATTTTACTTGTTCATTCCAGTATTCTTATCTTTTGCTTTAATCTTTTCTCCACTCCGTTTCTTGGGTGCTCAATTTGAGCCATTCTTATGATTGGTCGTGTTCTTGATTGAATTTGATTTCTGGGTCGTTTCTGTTTTTTGTTAATCTGCTTTCTGGGTGATCCTTGGAATTGGGTTTTGCAATTGGGTTTATAAAAAGGTGTTTGCTTAGATTTTACTTGATTGCATTTTGATTGCGTCCCATTTGAAGATGTCATTGCTTCGAATCCTCCACCTTCAATTGTTGTCAAACTCGGAAAAAAAGATTGCATTGTGATTGCCCTGTTTGTGTTTGGTTTCTTCGTGGTTTTGGAGAAGCAATATCCTTTGTCTTGAATGCCATTTTGCAGTTAAGCATATTGCACCATTTTACTTCATTTGCCTTATGTTGTGGTTACAAAAATCTGATACACAAAAAAATGTGTGGCAGTACTCTATATAATACACTACTCTACTAATATTTGACAAATTTCAGTGGTGGATTTTGCAATTCTGTTTCATTTTGCATGTAGATTGATTGATTCTTACATACAGTCATTTCCTCACACGTGAAGTGTTTTTCATGATTGCTTTCTTTTTCTTGGTTGTTCACAGATCAATTTTGTGAGGAAAGTAGCACCTCGGTTTAATGGCTCAAGATCAATCTGGCTCGGAATTTCATCAGAAACGGGCAGGTCTATTGAAAGATCAAGTGAGATTGGCTAAGAGGAAGGATTCCGATCGCTATGGAATTGTTTCAATCCAAGATCCTTTGTCATTTGAGAAAGGGTTCTTCATAGTTATTCGGGCCTGCCAGCTGCTAGCACAGAAGAATGAAGGAATCATCTTGGTTGGGTTAGCTGGTCCTTCTGGGGCTGGAAAAACAGTTTTCACAGAAAAGATAATGAACTTTATGCCCAGTATTGCTATCATATCAATGGATGATTATAATGATGCAAGTCGAATTGTCGATGGCAACTTTGATGGTAATCACTTTTAGTTTCTTCAGTTTTTTTTATGAACTATCCTGTGATTAATGATTTTATAAGTAACTCTTGACAAGGAAATCAAGTGTTTAATCAACATGGTTGAGAAATATGCTTATTAGTTCTCTTAGCCAAATGATTGATTTTTGACATAGATTGTTGTATTCTGAAATACTTCTCTTGTAAAAGGGGAGTTATTTGTGTGACTTCATGATTATGATTTGACAGAATTCTTGTACAGTTAAAACAATTTTGATGAAACAAATTGCTTTTAATGATCTTGACTTGAAGCTATAGCTGGTAATCTCTGTTCGTGATTATTTTGTGATTTTTTCATATCTTTGGTGTAAATCATGCAAGTGTTTATTGTATGTTAGTTTTATCCTTTTTTTTAAAGGAACTATTCTTGCAAGTGGTAATGAAGTGGTATCTTGGAAAAATATCATTTTATTTTTAGCACAATGATTAGATAGTGCTTAGGGAAATGGGTAAAAGACACATTGATTTTTTTATGGGGTCCAACATGAATTTGAATTCAGTGAAGAAGAAATTGATAGGTGTTGGCGATTGCTTGGGTGAAGGTGAGCGTGGCTCTTGTCCTATTTTGGGTACCCTGAATTTCAAGGACGCCAATTGCAATAAGTCACTTGGTTTGGAGAGTTCAAGGGAGGGGGCAACCTTGGGCACTCCATTCTCGTAAGAAAGTGGGCACACTTTCTAGCTCAAGTATGATCTTATTTAATTTTAATAAGGTTGGTGACAAGTGTTTGCTTGCCATTTTAGTTCGTTTTGATTATGTTATTATTTCTTTTTTTGAAGAAAATATGATTGATAAAGATTTGTCTACTATTGAGTCAAACAAATTTTACCCTCGACGGTGACTTCATTTCTCTACGGTCTCGGAGCCCTCTTCTTATTTTTTGGTGGTTACATGTGCGCCAGGATGTCTCATATTTGTTGGTTTAGTCCCTAAGTTTCAACAAAACTCAACCATTGTAGTGTTGAACTTTTTGAGTCAGTCTCTTATGTTGAGTTCTTTCAATCTCAAATATAAGAAGATCAACTCGTAGAATTATGTAGACCCTTCTGAAACTTTATTCATTTTAAGCTTGTTTATGTGTTGTTGATTTTGGTTCGAGTTGTGGACTGGAATCAAATTAGTTATTGTGATCTTTTTTTCTTCTTGTTTCCTCCTACTATATTTGGAGTGGTTTTGTATGCCTTTCTACTATTATTGTTAATGATAAGCTCTATTTTTTTTTTTTTTTTTAAAAAAGATAGTGCTTAGGGAATATGAGCGGTGATTATCTTGTAATTTTACTCCCAACTGAAATTACTGGCTACTTCACATTATTTGTATCTACTTGTACATTGGTATAAATGGGCTGGAAAATTTCATTTGAGATGTCTGGTTACAAGATTAACTAGTTCCCTTTTCGTTTTATTACAGATCCACGCTTGACGGACTATGACACTTTGCTCCAGAATGTTCAAGATTTAAAAGCAGGGAAGCAAGTCCAGGTTCCTATTTATGACTTCAAATCTAGTTCCAGAATTGGATACAGGTTGGTTAATCTTCTCAATTTACTAGCTTACTTTTTAGTATCAAACATAGTGTTTGAATCATATTAAATTATTAATCAACTCAAAAACTTAAGTTGATAGGTTGGAATAAATATATTTATATCAACCAACACTCCACTCACTTGTGGATTTAGAAATTTAAAGAATGCCCAGCAAGTAGAAATCAATATTAATTGGAGATAAAATGACTTTATAAGACTTTGAACTCTTGACCTCCTTCTTTGATATCTTATTGAATTATTTTAAATCACTAATCAACCCAAAAGCAAGCTGATAGATTGAGTTAAATTTATTTATATCAACCAACACGTATCAAGTGGCAAGAAGGTCCCATTTGAATTTACTGCGAAGCATTTTGCATTACCTTTAAAGTTATTGTTAATTCATGTAAGATAGTTTGATTTCACAAACTGGCATAAAATGTGATCTCCTTGATGTTTGAGGCCTTAAGTCTCCCGATTCGTGAACTAATGTCAAGTTTCCTTAAGCCACACCCCCTCTCCCCGAAAAGATAATAATAAGGAGGAGAAGAAAAGAGAAGAAAAGAATCGGCAAACATTTATTGTTTACCACATGTTGTCATCCTTTGCCTTTTCATTACAGGACAGTTGAAGCTCCCAGCTCAAGGATTGTGATCATCGAGGGAATTTATGCTTTAAGTGAAAGGTTGCGCCCCCTAT
The DNA here is from genome assembly GCA_037832685.1 of Sicyos baderoa. Classification (NCBI taxonomy): domain Eukaryota; kingdom Viridiplantae; phylum Streptophyta; class Magnoliopsida; order Cucurbitales; family Cucurbitaceae; genus Sicyos; species Sicyos baderoa. The sequence continues at coordinate 2,545,996 of JBBMEF010000002.1, read as the reverse complement.
TGGATCTTCGAGTATCTGTTCGAGGTGGAGTGCACTTTGACCTTGTGAAACGGGTCTTACGTGACATCCAACGTGCTGGCCAAGAACCAGAAGAAATTATTCATCAAATTTCTGAAACAGTCTGTTCTCTCCTGCTTAGCATTTGATTATATTATTCCCTCCGTTATCAAGTAAACCTTTTTTCCCCTCAGGTGTATCCAATGTACAAGGCTTTTATTGAACCAGATCTTGAAACTGCGCATATAAAAATCATCAACAAATTTAATCCCTTTACAGGATTTCAAAGTCCCACTTACATATTGAAGGTTATTACTTTTCGTCCTTATGCTTTTAGGTACTAGTAAAAAGAATTACCGAAATGTCATTTTGCTTGGGATTGTATATTCACAACCTGTTTCTATTTTCTTTGTAGTCAGCAAGAAAGATAACAGTGGATCAAATTAAGGCTGTGTTATGTGAAGATCATACAGAACATAAGGAGCAGACATATGACATATATCTGTTGCCACCAGGTGAAGATCCAGAGTCTTGTCAATCATATCTAAGGATGCGCAATAAAGAAGGAAAATACAGTCTCATGTTTGAGGTTATCCTCTGAGTACTTTCTTGTGTGTCGGATTTATCTAGTGTCTTCCACTTATTGTGGCAAAGATGTTGCCAACTTGAAGGATAGGTATCATGCTTGTCAAGTACACATTGAGACATATAGCTTATAGACTTTTTGGATTACTTTCTTAGTCATTTTCTGTTTTTATGGGTAAAAAATAAGTTGTATATGAAAAGTAGCTGTGCTGTGGTTCCTTATATAATCCATGTCATAAATTTTCTAACATGGCTAATCTAATTAGCTGATGTTCTTTGTAGAGTCTGTTTAGTTACTAATCATCTCTCCAAATTTGTTCGCTAATATTCAAATTCAGGAGGTTGACTTCAATTTTAAAATTGTATGAGTAATTCCTGGATATGCCTTTCCCATGGTGTACCATCTGAAAATGTTTTAAAACCCTTCTAGTGAGAGTTCTGATAGAACTCAAAGGTTCGAGTCTATCGTATGGGGCTCCTTACCAAAAGTATTGAGTCGAAACACAAGAATTTGGGCTCAAAATACTGATAATAATTGATAATAGGGGGGGACATTACACACTAACCACCTTTCGAGAGGGTGGAGCTCTCCAACAGTTCTCTACGAACCGATTGCTAATCCAATAAAAGCTTGCCCTTACATTCCACTACCCTTCCCCTTAAATACCCACAAAATACTAATTAAAATATAATAAAGAGTACACACAAAGTACATAAACAGTCCCATCCGAAACAGGACACTATCCCAACATTCCGCCGCTGCTACTTGGTCCCGCCTCATTCTGACCGCCGTCCCCGTCATAGCCTTCCCCTCCAGGTCCGTCTTGTCCGCCGCTTCCACTGCTTCCGCCGCCCCTCCTCCTTCTGGTATAGACATGTCGGATAGGGGGGGCTCTCCTCCTATCAAGTTCATTGGAAGATATGACATCTTTTATTCTCTAATTACAGAATGCTTTATTTCATCTGTTTACATGCTACTGTCCAGGCTGAATTTTTTCCTACTTATGAAGCTCTTAAGCGTACTTCTTGATCACTAAGCTATCTGTAATATGTGAATCGATTGGATGTTGTAAACACGGTTATATATGCATGTGTTGATCATCAATTTATTCTTGAATGCAATATCATTCCTCTATCAGAAAACAAGTAGACACTATGTACCACAGGAATGATGATTGATGTTTTGTAGACCCGTCTGTGTATGAACTAGATAGTTTTTTTTTTTTTTTTACAGGAATGAACTAGATAGTTTAGATGTCGTTCAAACATAAAATGCGCAAAAGAGTGCTTTCTTTTTAAACCCAAAAGATAAGAACATGAATCAGAAACTTGTCATTTTAACATATATTTATTGAAAAGCTCATTTATTCTATTTTGATTACAACTGAGTAACATTTATTGAATTTTCACTTTATACTACCTTACAGGAATGGGTTACCGACAATCCGTTTATCATATCTCCAAGAATAACTTTTGAGGTCAGCGTGCGCCTTCTGGGTGGGCTTATGGCCTTAGGATACACCATAGCATCAATTCTTAAAAGAAGCAGCCATGTATTCTCAGATAACAGAGTGTGTGTGAAAATTGATTGGCTGGAACAATTAAACCGCCAGAATGTTCAGGTATTTGAACAGTTATTTTATTTTGTTGTATCATTCTATCTTTTCTTGATATTCATTCCCGTTGACCATATAGCTAGGTTTGTATTTTTTTTTTTTTGTTCTCAATGATCTAGCATTCTGGTTGTTGATGATTATCATATTCTTCCTGTTTCATTTTTCTTCTTCAGTGGCTAAATGAAATGATTGACCTAAGTCTTACTTCTTTAGGTTACTAATGTTAAATCAGGTCAATCACCAATCAAACCCAAAATATTAAGCTGATAGATTGGAGTAATTTAATTATATCGAATACTTCGACACTTCTCTCACTTAAGGGTTCGAAAATTTGAAAAGTGTTCAGTAAGTGGAAGTTAATATTAATTGAGGAAACCATCATGGAATGGCTCAATTGGACAAAGAAGGCATTGAGGTGCATAAGGTGATGAGTTCAATCTATGGTGGCCACCTACCTAGGAATTAATTTCCTACGGGTTTTCTTGGCATCCAAATGTTGTAGGGTCAGGTGGTATGTCCCGTGATATTAGTTGAGGTGCGCGAAAATTGGCCCGGACAATCACGGATATCAAAAAAATAAAATAAAATGATTGAAGAGAAAATGATTTTCACATGGGTTTTATCGTAACCTCCTAATCTGATACCATGTTTAATCATGTTAAATTTAATTATGTCAACACTTCAAACAACTAATGTTAATATCACCATCAATCATACAAACTATTTTATTGTTCATCTTTTAGTTATTACATGATTCTTGAGGACTTCAGCCTTATTTAATGAATGGTTTTCCATTTTTTTCATATGGAAAAATTTCCACAGTGATTATTTTTTGAAAGTTTATTTTCAATTGTATCTTTTGTGGGTTGTTTGCATTCAGAGATGATTTCAGGAGTACAAGGAAGAATACAATACACATACTTATGGTCACTTAACTAATAAATTTCTGAAAGAAAATTTGATTCTGGAGTGCAATGTACTGGGTATCCTCGGATATCCATTTTGTTTAATTCAATGGTAATTGTGATCGATACTTTGAATTGAATTATTTATATGTACTTTTGGTGTCTTAGGATTAGAACTTCTCGTTAACTTAGATTATTTTAATATTAAAATTTTGTTTCTTATCACAAACATTAACTTATAAGTGCAAACCTTAATTGATTAAGACATTATGATTGTATTAAAAAAAGTTAAGTGATTCATGTCTCGGTCTCCACTCTCATACGGTTGTACCCAAAAAATTAAAAAAAAAAAACTAATAAAATCTGTTTGGTTGAATTTGATGAAGATTGATGGATTTCCACTAATTGCTTGATGACCTTATTCGATGATGGCTTGACATGTCAAGTATTGAACTTCTCACTTCTTGGTGAAATAGGTACAAGGTAAAGATCGCCCAGCTGTAAAACATGTAGCGGAGCAGCTGGGCTTGGAGGGTTCCTACATTCCTCGTACCTACATCGAACAGATTCAACTGGAAAAGCTTGTAAATGAAGTCATGGTATGCAATCTTCATATACTCTTATTTACTCGACTTCAATGATTTCTCGTGATCATATCATTTTACAGGCCTTGCCAGATGATTTGAAGTCTAGACTCAGTCTTGACGAGGATCTGGTTTCAAGCCCCAAAGAAGCACTCTCTAGAGCTTCTGCTGATAGAGTTTTCTTGAAAAATTGGAATCTCAAAAGGTTAGACTTTTGGGTTGTTCTATAAGACACGGCTTTCAATGATTCGTCGTGATCATAATCTCTTAAATACTCGAGACAACCACTAGGTTTCTGTTGAATTGTGTTAAACCACCAATCAATCCAAAAGCTTAAGCTTATGGATTGAGGTAAATTTAATTATATCAACCAACACTCCCCCTCACTTGTGGGCTTTGAACTTTGAGAAATGCCCTACAAGTGGACTTTAATTTTAATTGGGGAGGAAACGACTTGGCAGGGACTCGAACTCAGGACCTCCTGCTCTGATACCATGTGAAAATAATTAAGAGGAATAATTTCTGTGTATTATTCATTCAGAGGAGGGTTTCTTAAATAGAGAAACCCTCACTATACAAATAAGGAAAATATATTACAATCAGATAATATTCTTTCTCAATAATATATCAAATACAAGGTAATAATCTAGGAGTCTAATATGGAAAATAACCAACAGATTGACCTAATGCTCAAATAAGGGCTTGGGAATTCATAAAATATTGAGAGAGAATGAGTTTAATCCATGGTTGTCACCTATTAAAGTGCCACCTTTTAAAATAGTTTTTTGCTGATTTTTTGTAATTAAATTTTCAGTTGAAGCGGGTTTTTGCTGATTTTTCCCTTTAAAATGAATCAGTTTAATTATTTTAAAGATAATATTATCAAACAAAAGTTCCCTTAGTTTCTCGTTCATAAAAAGTTTGCAGAAAATGTATCATGTATGTACTTTTGAATGGCTTTAAAAGAGCATTATTGTGGAAGATTTGAAAAGAAAAATCTAGATGATACTTTGCTAATTCTATTGAACTTTGGAAGTTTATAAAGCTTTTTAATTCATAGTGATGTTCCCTTTCCAGCTCCTTCTGTATTCATGGTTATTCTTTGATTAAAGTAACTTTTTGTTATTCTCACACGGTCTTACGGTAGGATTATCTTCCTTTCTGTACTTCTATTTTTGTATAAATGAAAATTTGGTTTTTTATTGTTAAATATATGATGCTCCATCAAATCTTTGGTAGTTTGGATATATCATTCTTTTATATCTTAATGCGAGTATGCTGATCCGTTTGAAGTTGACCGTTTACCATTATTTGGTTCTTGATTCAGACAAATGAGAAAAAGAGCTTGACAGACGTTTGTGCTCAACAGATGGTGGAGATAAAATCTCTCAAGGCAATGGTAAAGTTCTCTGATCCAACCATTTCCTATTAGCAATTTTTTATAGTGTTGTTATTGGACTTTTTTATTATGAAAAGCAAAGTTTTTAGGTGAATAACACTAGAATAATATTATATATCTTTGTTAGTCTTGCTCAGCATGGATATTGTCTTCTTTTCCTGTATGATACAAAAATAAATTCAATTTATGTTATTCTAGTTGATCGGTTGGAGGATCCCCAAATTCTCGAGAAGTTTTGTCCCTCAAAGGAAAATGTCCTCCCTTTGGTTCATCAGTTTCTTATGATGCATTGGTTATTTTTGGAAATAATCCGAGCGAGACAAATCTCGACTCGACAAGATTCATTAATTTTGGATAATGGATATTTCAATGGGAAAGGTATTTCAACCGGGTGACCTTCAAACCTTCGTAAGTTAGTGGTGCCTGGCCTAGAGATGGGCATGGTTTTCCCGGGTATGGTGGAGTTAAGCTTCGATCCCCTGATTTCCAAAAAGATAATAAACCTCCGTAAGTTAGCCTGGCCTCATATTCCTCATCCAATTAAATCTTCTTCTTTCTTATCCTTGTCCTAGCCCATGGCGCCCACTAAGCTCATTGAGACCCATGGGTATTTAAACCCTATCTCTCCTGCCTTAAACCAACCTTCTTTTTCTTTTGTCTACTTTTTTCAATGGTTGTTTGCAAAATTCATCCCAAAATCCGTTCCTTTCTTTTACACTTCCACCAAAAAACCTGACCTACCTTTTGCATTTTACTTGGGCCTACCTTTCTCAAGTCCAACCTCTATTATCTTGAGCCAATAAGCTTTTGAAGCTCGTCCTTACGATTTAACTATCTTTGGAGCTAAGCCATAATCCATTGATGAAACATGCTATCTCTCTTGAAACTTTGTCAGATTTACCTCTGATCTCTCCTTGTAGCCAATTGGTCATCAATCAAAGGGAGCCCACACCATCTACTCACTGTCTATGACTCTATCTCATAATCGGACACCTCACTTTTGATGCCTTCATCTTTCTCTCAAAGGGAGCCCACACCATCTACTCACTGTCTATGACTCTATCTCATAATCGGACACCTCACTTTTGATGCCTTCATCTTTCTCTCATTAATTATAGGAAACAAAAACTTTCATTGATGAGATGAAAAGTTACAAAAGATCAATAATTACAAAATCATTTCCAATGAAAAATAAGAGCAGTTAAACTATAGTCTTTGAAAGGAGAAGATAAATGAGCCCATGACATAGCGTTAAGAGTAATAGAGTCAATAATGTTTCTGTTTCTGGAGGGATGCTTCCCCGAAAAAATAGCTTCATTCCTCGCGTTCCATATACTCCACATAATAGCAAAGATGAAATGGAGCTTGTTGTGCAAAAGGCGGGTTCGCGGTTAGCAAACGACAGTTCCTTAAGCGAAATATACGTGCAAGTGTACACAATCGTTGAGCAAGTTTTAATAAAAAGGTTGTCTCCACATGGAATTATATTCAAGTTCATTGATCAATTGTAATTTAAGACAAGCGCGAAAGGAATGGATTCAACGTCGAGATTAGAGTAATAAAAAGAATAAAGATTAAGTCTCGGGAGTTCGCTTAGGACATTCGCAGTTTAGTTCAAACAATTAAAACCAGCAATCAACTTCACTTGGTTTCTCTCAAAACTCGAAGTTATTTGATTAGACTAAGTTACTAGTAAACCTTATCTCTAAGTGAATGTGAATTGAAAACGCTAGTTAACAAAACCTAGCAATGACATACAGAGTGTTAATACTTTTCTCAAAGCGATAAACTGGTTAGAGTTTCTCAACTCTTAATCTGCAATCAACATACTTAGTTATTGGCTCAAAGCGAATGAATATTCAGCGAATAATTACCCTGAAATAAGAATTAGTTAGACATGCGGAAAGTAGGTAAACGCGAATTTAAATAAAGGAATTTCATATATTGCAAAAGTCACAATGAACATCCAAAAATTCAGAAAAACAAATAAGAAAGAAATAACGAATAAAATACTGAATTGACTAAATGCGACTACGAGCTTCCAAAAAATTGCAGGATTTCTTCTCGTAAAACTTTTTCAACAGTAGAACTTCAATCTCTCAATCGACAACCCTTTTCTCTGCCTTGAACATCGGCTTTTATAGGGCTCGTTGCTACTTCCGCAATTCTCGCACCCACGTTCTCGCCCACGTAGCATGTCTTTCGTTGGCTTGCACGTCTTGTGGTCTTGATCGTTCTTACTTGGATGCTTGACACGTGCCCCTCCGTTATGCTCCGACTTCTTTTGGTTCGCTTTTGCAAGATCATATAGTTGCGAACTTTGCTTGTATAATTAACAAACGTTAAAAAGTTCTAAATCCTGGCAAATTATATGAAACCCATTTTTCCTTACTTAGAAAACTATAAGGTTGGGGTTTTCGCTTTGGCTTTCTGTGTTGGCGAACTTGCCCACTTGTGAAGATATTTTCTAACTTTTTACTCCTAATTCGCTCATGTATAACCTCCATATTCGCGAGTTATCAGAGCCATAAGCATTTCTTCTCATCTTTAAAAGGGTGACCATGAATGATGTATATAAGCATATCTTTAATGTTTTCGGGTCTTGTAGTCTTCCATCCGAAAGAGTCAAAGAAATATTGCCAAATCTCATTAGCCGCTCTCATTATATTTTATTGGAAAAATTGACTTTTAGTCTTCGAGATCCTGCTAATAACCACTTCTGCAAAGAAGAAACGAGGGAATTGCAAAACTTGCATTCTAATATTCACTGAGATAAATAAGTCCCTAAGTGGTGGCGCGATGGTCGAAGACTTGGGCTTTGAAGGTGTGCTCCTCTTAAGGTCCCAAGTTCGACACTCACCTGTGACATTGATTTATAGACACTTTATGTCTTTCATTCCTTTGATGTCTTCCGGTGCTTGACCTAGGGACGAATGTGGTTACTCTGGGTATAGTGGAGCGAAGTTCCGATTTCCCGGTTTACAAAACAAAAATATATTCACTATGATAAATCAACTACCAAGGAATAAGGATTTGTTGTGGAAACTACGGATGACCTGTGATTTTTGCCTTGTTTTGTGTGCAGAGGAAGGATCTTCAAGGTTTTTTTTTTTCTTCGTTGATTGTTTGTTGCAAGTTGTTCTTTGAGTTTGTTTTATTTCTCCTTTTGGAGTATTTTTTCTATATTCACCTTTAGGTTCATTTTTTTCCTATTTCATTTATCAATTAAATTTTTCCTTTTCTAATTTTTTTTTTTTATCATATGCCTGTTTAAGTTGAACTACATTTAATTTCCTTTATTGTTGTAGTCATTGTTGTTATCATCATTATTTTTTTCTTCTAAGTAAAAATTTCTGGAAGTTAGTCGTGTCTGCAAAATGGTAGAAAACTTGAAGCTTCAAGGATTGGAACACTGACAAACAATCCGATCTTTGGGTTCATTCAAGTTTTTATGAGACTAAAATTTGGTGAGGTAGGGTGCCCACAGGAGCATGATTCAACTAAGCATAAAATATGAGCTAATGATTCATGTGTTCGAAATCAAATCCACCACTTTCAATTTTTGTTGAACTAAAAAAATATTTGGTGGTGTAGGGCCTTTAGGTGTTGTCAATCATTCTGTGAGGCCATCTATTGAATAAGGCAAAATTGATTCGTAAATGACACTCCATGATAGGCATTGTGGAACTGTGTAGGTTTCTTGCCATTTCTCATTGGTTCCATAGATTTCTCACGTCCCAACTTCTGAATAAGGCAAAAGTCCCAAGGTTGTTGAACTGTTATTAAAACCAAAGCCTGTGAATATTTGAGCAATTTTGAAGATATCCTATTTTAAGGCAGGAAGCAAAAAATATGATTTTGTATTTTATCTTTGAGGATGAATTGAAGTTGGGGCTCTTTGTCATAACTCATAAGAAACATAGCTTTTATTTTATTTTATTATTTCTTTTTATAGGAAACAAAACTTTTCATTCAGAAGAATGGAAAATGAAACAAATAAAATAAAAAAAGGTCAGGACTTAAAATTCATATCAAACTTTGATGACAGAATACTGTAGAATGGCCTTTTCTTTTACTGCTATTGGATAGGTTCAGTAATTTGCATTAATATCAGTATGTGTAGGAACATGAAGTTCATTGCTGACTTTATTCAGTAGCTAATGGTCTTTTCCATCTAGAAAGTAAAACTAACAATGATGAGTATTAACATTGCAGATTGAGAAGTTGCGACAGGAAAAACTTGAGCTGGAATTGTTTTTAGACATGTATGGACAGGAAACTTATGATGAAAGGTATGAGAAAGTTTTGTTTTACCATCATTATCAGTTGTCTTGTTGATTGTTAAGATAGGTACTCAAAGATCATCGGAAGAATTTCTACAATATCTTGTTTTATGGAACAGGATCCGCGTATCTGATTGGTAATGGGGTTTTTTTTTGAAACAAGACACAAAAATATTCATTAATAAAATGAACAAGAGTACAAAGGAAACAAAGAGCCAATAGAAAAACAAAACAAAAACAGAGAGCAGATACAAGACAATGCCAAAACTTAGTAAGAAGCAACACATAAGGCTGCAATGTCCAGAGATAAAAAGAAAGGACTAGATAAAAGATGCCTAATTTAAAAAGATATCTTGAGAAGAGAAGCCCGCAAAAGCCTTGGAGAGAGACGCCCATGGAACAAAATAGTTATGGACTAATTGGCAATATTCTTTCTAATGAAAATACACCTGATGCTTCTGCAGACCAAGACAAACATTAGATCTTCCACACGATCCTAGTGAAGACCAGCCAATACTTCATGAACTCCAGAGAGATTTAATCATCTTCTTGTCTAAGGAAGTTTTGTTTCTTGTATAAGTACAATGTCAGGACTAACTTGCAAAATTGAAATCTTAATAGTAGATCTCTTGGTAAAATCAACCAGCCCTCTACTGTCCCATGTTAGCATCTTCATGATTTTGAAGGAGGGATATCCTTTAAATTGAGTCCACTGACCTCCACAATCTTTCTGAATTTCTCTGGAATATTGCAAACAGAGCTGGTGTGAGTACCTGAGAGCTCTAATAGATCTGCCGGAAAAACCTCATCAACTTGCTGACTAGCATAAAGATCATGTTCCAGAATGTCTGAATGACAAGAACTCACTCTAAAAACAGAATCATCATCCGATTCGTCTTGTGCATTTGAATAAGCCACAGTCTGAATGCTTGAAGTAGGATGTGGAGGAATAGAGGAAAGCGCAATCCCTGGTGTAGCAGTCAGCAAGAGTTTTTTGGTGAGAAGAAACGACTAAAAGAGAAGGGCCAACCTCATCCAAAAGATTAGTATAGATATAGATATATGAGACTACCTCTTTTTGTAATTCTACTCATTCTGCATGGGATCTAGGGTCTTCGAAAGAATCTCGATGAAGCTGAAATTATGGAATGGACTCGTCTATTTCAACTTTTATCACTGAATCATACAGAAGGAATGCAAACGATGCCTGGATTTGGCTTCTGGATCCCTCAAATTTATTTACTGTTAGATCTTTTTGGATGAAGTATTTACTATTAGATCTTTAATGGCTGATTTAATTAATTTTATGAAAAACAATGTCTCTCTTTGAGACATATGGAAGGAAAGTACCTGTAGAGCTTCAAACGACATTCCCGTGAGGATGTCAAGTGTTTTGAAGTAGTTAACTTGTTTATAACACACTTGCCATTGGAGTGGTAGCACAATTCATTTTTTACAAGTAATATTTATTGTATAACTCCAATTTGTAAGGGCCTTTTTTTTTTTTTTTAATTTTTTTCTGGTTTTACGGATGTAATTCCTTTTATTTTACTCCATACAATCCTACCCAAATTTGAAATGCTTTATATTAGTCGGCAAGTGTATGGTAATTCTTTAGTATGGATATTTTGAGGTTTTCAAATTTCTGGAGCTTAATATTGTATCTTGAACGATGGAGTGAGTTCAGCTTCTTTCTATTAAAGTACATGATTTATACATATTAAACTGTTCAACATTGTGGTAATGATTGAACTATTCGTATGACAACAATATACTGTTGTGCTGTTCTCCAATTTCTTTCTCTCATGGGTGCTTTCTTGATCAAACAAGTTATGCGTTAAATTTAATTGTAGAGATTTGGTGGAAATCAAAGATTCAGAACGCCGAGCTTGCTCTCAGGCTGAGGTTTTAAGAAGTGCTTTGGATGAGCATAGCCTTGAATTGAGAGTGAAAGCTGCAAATGAAGCTGAAGCTGCTTGTCAACAACGGCTTTCTGCTGCAGAAACTGAAATAGCAGAGTTAAGATCTAACCTTGATTCCACAGAGAGGTTTGTTCTTTAATCATTTATTTTTCTTAATTTACTTAGAAATATAACTATTGACTGGTTATAATTGCATGAAAATGCCTTCTCTATTCACTCATTGGACAAGGAATAGTACTTTTTATTTATTAATCTGTGGTTGACGTGAGGATGTTGAGTCAAAACTGGATGAACATCCGAGGATATATCTATTTTTCACTAATGAGTAATGATTAGTGCTCCTAAATAAGTTTGATAGATTAAGCTTCCATCTGCTTGAGTTATTACGTTTGGTATTTGCATTCCCTCTCATATCTTGGGGCATTTAGAGCTCGAACGAATCAATTGGGGAAAAAATTAATCATTGGATAAGATGCTATTAGTGGCAGTGCTACTTTAATGTTGGCAACTAGGCATGGTTTAATCTCCAACACTTAAATTGAATGATCCTTTTTAGGGACATTCCAGATTGTTTTATTAAAAGCATAAGCTTTAATTCTTACATGCAGGGATATCTTAGTGCTTACCGGGGCCATTAAAATTAAAGATGGGGAGGCAGAGGCTTATATATCAGAAATAGAGGTCCCTTTTATTGTATTTGTTTCATTCCGCCTGTTGATTGCTATCATTCCATATATTTGTGTACTCCAAAGCTTTCTCCTACTCCCAGGCCCCATGGTTGATTTGTAATATTATCTTTTTGTAGACTATTGGTCAAGCATATGAAGATATGCAGGCACAGAATCAGCATTTAATGCAACAGGTGACAGAGAGAGATGATCTTAATATCAAGGTGTGTCTTCTAGTTTACTTGCCCGGTCGAATTATTTACTTCATCTACTTTTGTGGATATTAATGCGGTCGATAACTGGATGGTAAATTTAATTGATCATTGATTTATGCAGTTAGTTTCAGAAAGCGTTAAAACAAAGCAGGTTCAGAGCCTTCTACATTCTGAAAAGCAGGCCTTGGAAAAACAGCTTCAACAAATTAACGCATCTCTCGAATCTCTTAGAGCTAAGATTTTACGTACTGAAGATCAGGTTAGATTCTCTTTTTCTTTTTCTTTGTCAAGGATGACGATGACCTGCCTATCGATCAGTTCAAGGAAAGGATCCTTTATTATTCTGCAGATGAAGGCCAGCCTGATAGAAGTCATAAGATCCACGCAAGAAGAACGGCATCTTACCGTTACCCTTGAAACTGCTAAGTGGGAGCTAGCTGATGCCGAAAAGGAATTGAAATGGCTCAAGTTCGCCGTTTCGTCTTCTGAGAAGGAGTATGAGCAAACACAGCAGCAGATTACTGATACTGAAGTAGAATTGGAGAGCGAAAGGTGCGTTTAGCAGTATTTTCATTTTTCAGGTCTTAATAATCTAGTTTTAATACGGTCTGTCTAAGAAGTAACATGTATCTTCTTTCTTTCTGCGTTAAGAGTTATTTTTGTGCACTTAATGGACTGTGGTCACCAATGTAGTCAAGCTCTAGAGAAGGTAAAAAAACGAGTTCTTCCTCGGCAAGTACCAGCAGCTGCATTTACGCAACTTCCAATTTTATATTAGCTTCTTCCCTTTAGAGGACAGTCTGAATGAGAAAATACCAGTAGAGTAATATCACGTCAATTTACATGCCGTCCGTCCATAGGAATTAATTCGATCTGTCTAAATCGTGGATGCAAAACATATGTTACTTCTAGCTGCCTAACCAATTAGGATCTTATGTGTTAAATTATGTTAAATCACCAATCATCCGAGGGATAAATTTAATTATATTAAGCAACGTTATGTTATAGTTATACACTGCATAGGATTCGAACTTCATCTGCTTCTAACTAAAATAAACAATCATTGTGAACAGAAGTGGCAGAAAAAAACTTGAGGAAGAATTGAGGGAATTGAAAAATAAGGTAGCCAAGTTGACTACTGAAACTGGAGAGGCTGCTATCAAGAAATTGCAGGAGGAAATTAATGGCTGTAAAACTATTCTGAAGTGCAGTATTTGTAATGATCATCCAAAGGAGGTAAGATTTCACATGGATTGATGATAGTGGATACAATTATGGATTTCTTGGTTTTATTTATTTATAATGAGCTTATTATATATTTAATTGATGATTTTGGCAGGTTGTAATTGTGAAGTGTTATCACCTATTCTGCAGTTCATGCATTCAACAAAGAATTGAGCGTCGGAATCGCAAGTGCCCTGCTTGTGGAACTGCATTTGGTCAAAATGATGTTAGGGCTGTAAAAATATGAATCTCTCAACTCTACTTCAATGGATGTGCTTACAGAGCTTTATCTTGTTTTTCACTATCACAGTACATATTAATTTTAAACAGCATTATGCTCCTCCCCTAACCTAATTTTAAAAAAAAAAACAAAAAAACAAAAAAAAGGTTATCAATGTTTTTTTATGGGGTGCCACCTTGTGGTTTGAAATCTTTGAAAAAATGGACTAACTAGGGAAATGTCTATTTTTTAGATAATTATTTAGTAAATGTTTACCATTCAAAAGACTTTAAATAAGTATTTAAATCTTATTTTCTATAAATTATTAAATAATTAATTAGATTGCAATTGACTATTATGCTTTTGTTAATACTTTCAATTCATGGGAATTATAAAAATAAATTTTAGATTTATTCCTAATTACCAGTAAAATAATTAAATATGTAAATAATATAAAATCTAAATTTCTAATCACCCAAAAATAATTTTGATAATTAAAAAATATTTGAACTCTTCATTTCGTTTTGTTTTTAAAATAAAAAAGTTGTTAAGATTAGTTTATTATAAATATGGAAAACAAAACAACATAATTTTGATGGTATATATTGGTACACATCGTTACACACATTGTAATAAATGAGTACTAAATTTTTGAACGAGAATTTAGTAAGCAATAAAAAATAACATAGTACATGACAATACGGTAGCTAGGATTGTAAATTTTGCTAGAATTCACTATGTATCCAAGGGATGCATGTTAAACATGTTTATAGTTGTGTGCGTACTCTCTGCACTTGAAATTATATGATATCAGAAAGATTGTAGGTTGGAGTACATGATGGTGATGATACTTTCCTTGTTACATAATACCATGTTTGACCACGGGAACATTGATGATGACCAATCTAAAAAAAAAAAAAAAAAAAAAAAAATCAAATTTTGCTCGAATTAACTGTGTCTTGTGTGTATACTTGTGGACGTTGCTTCACCTGAAATTGTATAAAATCAAAGAGATTGTAGGGTGGAGAAGTACACGAAAGTGGAGATACTCTCATTGTTAGATCAAATCATGTGTGGTCACTGGAACGTCGATGACGACCAATCTGTAAAACAAAAATCAAATTTTAATGGAATTCACTGTGTACTCATATATATGTACACCAAGCGAGGCATGTTAAACGTGCTTACACTTGTGTGCGTACTCGTGGACAACGTTTGTGCCCCCTGAAACTGTATAAAAATAGAAATATTGAAGGCTGTTGGAGTACACGACAGTGGAGATACAATCATTGGTACATCAAATCATGTGTGACAACTGGAACGTTGATGCTGACCAATCTGGAAAACAAAAAACGTTAATACTTGTAGTATATAATAGCAATCGAATATAAACTTTAATGATAAAAGATTAAGTCGAGATAAAATTAAATCAAACAGAACGTAATTAATAAAATAAAAGAAATAACCGATAAGAAAGTTGAGGCATGTAGTCAGTTTCCTTGAAGTTGATTCACCGTCTCCTCCCAATGTGCTTAGAGAATGAATAGATGACAACTTCTCCGGATACAACAACTTGGTCTTCAATCCGTAGCACAAGGATTGAAGACAGGCGAACTCAAAAACCATGAAGAACTCTATCACCGGAGAAAACTTTGAAGCAAATGTATGTTTCTTTTTGTTGTGTTTAGAATGAAGAAGACATAGTGGTTTTATAGGCAAAAAACCAAGGAACGTTTCGAAATAATAATGAGAGAAAAGTGTAACGTTTTCGGTTTCAAAATAATAATGGGAAGAAATAGTGGGAATAAAATTGTAACGTTTACAGTTTCAAAAGAAAACTGTAACAGTTATTGTTTCAAAAGAAAATTAAATTTGCATTTTTCCAACAATCCCCCCATGAATGAAAATTTAAATTTCAAAACACTAACATGATATGATGGTAGAATCTTCGTTAGATATCTGCATAGGATAGGTGGATACTACGAGCCTTGAACCTTCCCTTGTGAAAGTATATTTACTTTACTGACTGACCAGTAGACGCGATGTCCTTGAACT
>JBBMEF010000002.1:2482395-2530223 GCA_037832685.1 Sicyos baderoa | reverse complement strand
CATACTCAATGTTAGCAATTTCCTGTTTATATTTATCTATTTTCCTACTTTTAACTCTCAATTTATGAGAGTTATCAGGTGTGTTGTTTGGAAGTCTTTAATGGTGTTTGTTTGACATATTTAGGTATGATTTATTAACTTCTTCTTAAAATCCTACATCCAAACGAGTTTTTATTATCCCCTCCTCATCTTTACTCTAAAAAAGAACTCTCATTTTTTACTATTCTTAAATTTAATCATTTATTTATACGTGTTGAATCATTTCTGACAACTCATTTTTAATCATTTTTTTTTTAACTACTAAATTTACATATAAATAAGGTTTTGCCTCTAATTTTTTTATACAAAAATTAGATCTAAACAATTTTGGATACAACTTTTGATTTTTAAAAACTCAATATAACCCCTAAAATTAAATCCGAATTATTATGGGCCAATGTTAAGGCCCATAAAATTGGGCCAGGCTTTGATGGGCCTAGAGAAGGAAAATCCCTGCTCGAGCCCATTTCGAAAAAACAAAGATTAAAATGAATTGCAGAGAAGACAGTTTTGACGAAACGATGAAGGAAGAGAGAAGTCGACACGTCGTACATAGAGATCTCCATCGCAGACGCAGAGCTCTGCGGCGTGTCGCAAGTTCGCTGCCTCCGCCATAGTTATGGCTACGAGCTTTTTTCCTTTTCGTTTTCCACTTTCACGCGCAGAATAACAGCAAGGTGAAGAAGAAGAAGATGGTGTTGATCAGTTTGAGCATTCAAGGCCTGTTGGATCTGTTCGTCGCCGGAATTTCTCTCGCCATCGGTTTCGGAATTTTCGCTCTCATTGCCGCCATTCTTTGCTCCGTCGCGTTCTTGCACAGTGTTAAAGATGTTCCCTAATCCAGCGTTGGATCGGACGGAGGTACGCTTGTTTTGCTGTTCGAATCGGATTCGTGTTCGTTTTGTTTCTTATCATCTGTCTGTTTGATCTGAATCTTGGAGATTAATTTTGATTAGATGAAATTGGAGGGGGATTTAATCGAACGCAATTGGATTTTAGAAAATCTGTATTTAGTTTTTCTTTCTTGTAGAACCCTAGAACACGAACAATGTTATGTTCCAAATACCACCACATCACATATAATTGCGCCTCTAGCCCTAGCAAAGGCCACCGGCTGCTGCGTTTTACCGTATTGGATCCAGATCAATGCGTCAGTGTGCTCCATCGCGATCATGATCTTATCCGGAAACCGATGGCGGCAAAGACCGAGTTCAATTGGTCTAGGTTGAGGTCAGAGAGGGTGCAATGGAAGATGAAGCCTTGGGATTTTAGGGTCTTGTTGGGGGCAGTGTAACTGTAGCTAGCATCAGCCGAGGAGGATTGGGCATATTTACATGTCAAAAAAACTCATAGGAAATTAATTCTAAGATAGGTAACCTTGAGAGGTCGTTAATACGAAATGTTGTATGCTTATTTTGGCTAAACTCTGGAACTTTTAAGAGAGATGGTTTGTAGTGTTAAGTTCCAGAGCAGTCGTTTGGATTCTGGGCGTCGACGGGGACTTTTCCTCATTGCTATGCATATAATAGCTTTGTTTTACACTACAACATTGACTTAAAAACTCAAAATTACTTCTTCCACAAAAATGAGTACTTGTCAAGTTGGATAGGCCAATCGGAGGAGCTGAGCTTATTCATCATGTATAACTTGATAATTAGGTTATTCATTAGAATCTTCTATCCCAAATATGGATGAATTAAAAATATCAATTTGATTTGAAAAGTTCATTGGAAAGTATAAAACTACCAACAAAAAAAAACACGCATATAATTGATTGCCAACGAGAGCTGCTCACGCGAAATCAATGTACATCTAATGACTATGTTAGAATCCCTCCACCTCCAATTATTTTGTAATCTAAAAAAAACATTTGATTGATTAAATTTGTTTCAAGTACTCTCCAGCATTGGAAGAAAAAATCATTCACATAAATGCTATCTATCCAATTAAGAAAAAATCAACTAAAAGTGGAAATTTTGAATATTTGATGATAGTTCTTACATCAATGAGGTTCTATAATTTTTTTTTTTTTTTATACATCCGCTGTGTGGAAATTTTGAACATTTGATGATAGTTCTTACATCAATGAGGTTCTATAAAAGATTTTTTTTTTTTTTTTATACATACGAGACTGTCCGAGCCAGCTTTCGTGTACCTCGACTAATGTCGCGAGACATACCGTCTGAACATATACTTATGATCGATCAAATGTTCAAACAAAAAATAAAAAATGAAGGTAAGAGTATAGTTTATTCTAGCTCTGCTTTGGTAAATGCCAGCCAATATGTTATACTCAGTCCTAGCTTGCATTCAACGAATGAACACACACACTCATAACCAGTATAGTTTCTGTCTCTCTCCCCGTTTTGTTTAGTATACCTAATGAAACAGTATAGTTCCATTTGCTTTTGAGATTTCAAACATATTAGTCTGGTTTATTTTATTTTATTTTGAAATTTAAGTCTACAACAACTATTGCAACCTATGTTTTATTTACTATTGGGATATCTAAATTTTACCTATGTTTTTAAAAATCAAACTTAAATTTAAAAATAAAAATTAATAAAATACAAAAACTTTTTCATTTTTAAAATTTAGTTAAAGATTTAATACTTTCTTTAGGAAAGATGATAACCTTCCTAAAGAAATTGAGTGACAAAAAAAAAAAAAAAAAAAAAAAAAATCAAATAGTCTTAATTATCATAGATATGTCAAAAGTGTCTTTGGATCCAAGAGGTCTATGAATTTCTTAGGCAAAATGTTGTAATGATAGGTGGTTTGTCTCTAAGACTAGTTGAGTTGTATATTGGTCCGGATACTTGCCATTATTTTACCCTTGAATTTTGAGTTTTGTTTCCATTTATATTTTAAGATTTTGGTCTACTCTTTTTTATCCTAAACAACAGCCCATGGTTTCAACTCTCTGTCTTCATTTTTGAGTTTTGTTTAGGAAGGCCCATCAACCATACCAATATTAGCTGCATGCATCCTCTCTTGACCTCAAGAAATGTTGATCATAAAAGAAATTTGATGGGTGGCATTAAAGAAAGAAAGAAAGAATATGGCAATCTCAAATATTATTCCAAGCCTTGTGTGTACATTGACTGATGTGGTTTTTCAGTTCTCCTTTGTCTGAGCCACAGCTTGTATGAGACAGGTGACTTCCCATTTTGATGCCAAAACTTGTCCCAATGTTTTGCAGGTTCAGGTTGTGACCAAAGAGATCAAATATGTGCAGTGCTTTTTGACCCAATTTAATAATAATGCATCTTTTGCTGTCCTTTTGCACTTCCACCAGGTTCATCTCTTTTTCACTTCACTTTTGTACTTCTCCTACACAAATATCTCTTGTTTCTTTGTCCTTTCAGTTTGTGTATCTCAACTTTATAGCCCTAGCTAGTACTCTTCATTTACTTTTTATTCAAACTCAAAAGCTTGCATGGATGAGAGGAAAGGAAGGTAGGGTGGATAAAATTTACTCCATATTTGTTTTGGGTAAAAAAAACTTCACTCAACTCTACATTTCGACCACTCATTCAAATCCCTCATCCAAACAACTTAGAAAAAAACTTACAACCCCTCTTCGAACAACATTTTTTTTATGCAATCACTCATTCAAATATTCTTTTCTAAATACAGTTTTTCTTCGACTTTTTTTAAACAATTTTATCTAAACATGGTTTTCGTGCGATTATTCATTCAAACCCCTCAATCCTTTTCCGTCCAAACATGCCCTTAGACACTAGCTGGAATATAATGTTTATGTTTCTTCTTCTTATTGTTTTCTGTTTTTATAATGAAAAAACTAAAATTGCATCCCAATTGCTTCTTGTTATGATTGTTTTTGTTTTATCTTTTGAAGAATGTAAAAAATAAATGAGGAACTCGTTTTTGTTGTTTCTTAAATATATGTTGGACATTGTGGAAGTTTCTTACTAATAGGAAATTAATAAAGTAAACAAAAAACTAAAATGTTACCAAAGGACCGGACATTTGATCGATAACCAACCTTTCATTTGACTATAGATATTTGTATGTTTCTTTTCATAACACTTATTATATTAATCGACACTTGAAATACCATTTATCATAACTCATGTTATAATAACTTGTATTCTAAACAATGTTTATCATAATTTCTATTTTAATAATTTGCAATTCCAAATACTGTTTATCATAACATGTTACATAACTTTGCACTTCAAACATCAATTATAATAATTCACCGATTATAATAATTCATCGACAATAAGCCCCAAAACCCACCCTAATTCTTTGCTTTCATTGTGGAGTTGGGAATATCATATCACCTTTCTGATCCTTTCTCATTGAGGAGTTAGAAAAAAGCGCAGGGTTATCAACACACGATCACAAAGCAAGAAAAAAAGAAAAGAATAAAAGGCCATTGGCTAATTTGTAAGAAATACTTCTCAACTTGACTGTTTATTTAAAAAATAACTCTATTTTTTTCCTGGAACGTTGTAATATTATCATTGATTTAAAATCGTCAAAAAAAAAATCATTGATTTTTAAAAAACATTTCAAGCTTTCCTTAAATTTGAAATTTGTATATAGTTCAAGAGGAAATTGAAGTTTTGGTAACTTGAGTCGTTATGTCGTTGCCTATAACACTTATTTCAATTAAGTTTGAAATAACAACATTTAGACATGTTTGTCCTTTTCAATTTTTTTACCATAAGAATATTTTTTAAATGTTTATAAAAGAAAAAGAATAATAGTCAAAAGGGTTTTGGGGTAAAGGTAATTTGTTCAATCTCATGATAGATCATCTCTCTATAAATTAATTTTCTACAAGTTTTCTTGACATTCGAATGTAGGGTCTGGTATGTCCCTTGATATTAGTCAAATTTCGGGCAAGCATAATATTGTCATTTTGATGTACTTTTGATGTATTTTTTAAATATATATGACAAAATTCATGAGTATTTCTTTTTAATTTATATAATTTAGCCAATATTCATTGGTGTGTTTCTATTCAAGAATAGCTCATTATACTTCTGAAAAATTGTTTGGGTTGTTGAAGTCATTCCAAAATAATCTCTTAATTATTGATTATAGAAAATGATATTGAAACTCTAATATATTTTTTTTGATGGGAAACTATAATTCATTTGATTATGATTTAA
This sequence comes from Sicyos baderoa, assembly GCA_037832685.1. Lineage (NCBI taxonomy): Eukaryota > Viridiplantae > Streptophyta > Magnoliopsida > Cucurbitales > Cucurbitaceae > Sicyos > Sicyos baderoa. The sequence continues at coordinate 2,525,037 of JBBMEF010000002.1, read as the reverse complement.
AGTTATATCTATATTGTATGAAATTCTGAATTTATTTCTTGGAATTTAGAAATCTTGTGATGGTTTGTATTCTTGATTTTTTTTAGTTGGGGGAGTCAAACACTTGACCAGGTCCCTATGTATGATTTTCTTATGGGTTGTATTCATGATCAAATTTGAATGTCATGACTTTGTGAACTCATTTTCAATCTGTTTGGAATGTCAAAATTTATTGAATAGTTGAAGCTTTGATGATGTTAAATGCTATTTGACTTTCATAATCTCGCAATGAAGTAAAAGTCAACATTTTCAAAATTTCTTTTTGAAACTAACATTTTCAACTAGATGAATTCAAAGAAAGGAAAAAAATTGAAGTGCGGGTATTTTAGTTTATGATGGAGTAATTTAATTTTCTTAGTTTATGGTTAGATATTCAATATTCACGTCTCTTCTCTTATTGGTGTGAATTGTTTTATTCAATATCCCTCGAATCTGTACAAAATCATATCATATTAGATATGTTAATTTTTATTTATTTATTATTATTTTTTTAAATTTAACCAGATTTGGCAGCGAATTTCGAATTTATAGCGTTCTTAATTCATTATGACATTAGAATTATGTTTCTTCTGATGATTAGATACTCTAGTTGAGTTAGGTTTTGACAAAATAACCGTTTGAAATTTTAAAAGGACATTTAGTTTTAAGTGATGAAAAATATTTAGTAAAAAAATATAATTTGAGATTATAGGATAAATTATAAAAAGAATACTAGCCTAAAACTACCATTTTACTTTGGACAATTCATAAACGTTTAATAACCCTTAATCTCTTTATCTCATTTGGTTCAAAAAATCTCTTTATCTCATCTCAATTTTGGATATGCTCTAAAGGTATTGAATATGTTTTTTTGGAGGTCTTGAATTTAGAAGTCTCGAAATTGAACTTTAGAAATTAGAATAGATAATGTATATAGTGGAGCCAACTATTAAACCAAAGAACTGTCTGCGGTGGACGTAATGTCCTAATGTTAAAAATTATCTAGTCGTTATATTTTTTTTACTTGCAATGTCCTAATATTAAAAAGAGAAAAATTAGGATGCACTTCGGATAACACTCCTACCATGATGTTATTCATGTGACACTAAAAGATGGCACACGTCTCGTCTCTATTTTTTTATTCTTTATTTTTTATTTATTATAAAAAAAATTAAAAAAAGAAAAAAAGAAAATGTGTGGCTCAAGTGTGAATGATATTATGGTGGGGGTGCTAATTGGGTGCACCCACATTTTCCTCTTTTAAAAATTACCCGCCATTGTTTTTTTTAAGCAACCGCTATTATTTATACTCGTTGTAGTCGATAAATAAAGTGCTAGAAAATTATGAGAAATGACTAGGTTGGGAAGTCAATAATTTGATTTTGGTTTCTGTAAAAAGCAAAATTTCATATAAGGAAATCAACAGCAAAATTCCATATAAAAGCAAAATTTCACTGTTTTCTTTCTAATACAAGGGAATAGCAGATTTTCTTACTATTTTATGATTGAATTACGATTCTTGTTCACACCTTTCAGATTAAACATTTATATCCAAAATATCCTAACACCAGGATATTAATAACTTATCTCGATATCTAAAATAAAATAATAATAATAATGAAGGTCAGGATGTGAATGGTCAGTGACGCAATTGTTTCATTGTTTGGTTAACAAATAAATAGTTAATTTAGTTTAGTCTACAAAATAATTATAATTAAGGTCCTTTCTAAAAGTTTTTTAAAAAAATTATATTTTAAAAAAATTAACAAATATAATTATTCATATTAATGAGTATTATCGATTTACAATACAATGTTAAAATGAAATAATAATTTTTTTTTGACATCAATGACTGTCCGGGACAGCTTTAGCCCATCTCAACTAATGTCACGGAACATATAGATGACCATCATAGATCGAACTTACTCATCTATATTTTTGTTTAAAACTTACTGTTTTATGATTGAATTATAATGTTCAAGCATTTTGAACGAACTAAATATTTACATCCAAAATATCCTAACAACACGATCATACAACATATAAAATATTAATGATTATACAAATTTGTGTGATTAATCAGATTTCATTTTTAAAAATAAAAAATACTCTTAAATAAACATTTAAAAGATTAAATATTTATATACAAAATATCCTAACAGCCAAGATATTAATAACTTATCTCGATTTTTAAAATTAAAAAAAAAAAAAAATGGAACTATTTTGATTTGATAACATTTTAAAATAAGGATAAATGCAATTTAATGTTGGTAATTGTGATTTGAGTAATTTGAAACGAAATAAATAAATATACGATTCTAGAAGCACACTAGATAATGAGATCCCGATCTAATTGAATATTTTTTTTTTTTTTTTTAAATATTTACTTTTTTTCCTAATATTTACCAACTAATTTAATTTAATCTATAAAATAATTATAATTAATGTCATTTCCAAAAGATTTTTTTTAAATTATATTTTAAAAATATTTAACAAATATAATTATTCATATTAATGAGTATTATCGATTTACATATAATGTAAAATGAAATAACAATTTTTTTTAATATTCATGACTGTCCTGGCCAGCTTTCACACACCTCCACTAATGTCACCGGACATATAGATTGACCACTATATATTGAATATATGGTCCTATGTCTATTTGACCAATTGAATCGCTCCAGCATAATTACCAAAATAACAATTATGAATGACAACATCCGATTATTTAATATTACTTAGTTCACCTACTATATATAATTTTTTTTTTATTATCGGAAAAAAAATATATATTTTTTTAATATAAAATTGATTCTAAACTCGAAAAAGATTGCCATCTTATTCACAACATAATTAACGGTGAAAAAATGATAAATTTTAAAAGTTTAAATATGCTTCCTATCTTTATATAATTATAATATGAGTTAGATTTTGTTCAATTGAGAGAGTCCAATACTTTTGAATATTAAATTTTAGTCCCTATATTTAATTCAAACTTAAAATTATTCTTATATTGAAAATTTTCAAATTTGATAGTACTCTACCAAAATAATATTTTAAACAAGTTAAGGAGTTACCCAAAATATCAAAATCAAATTTACAAATAAAATAAATAAATAGATACTGTTCTCCAATTTTTCCTCTTCCCTGAATTTATTTTCTCACTTTTCCCTTCAAGAGCGTCCGCAGATTCTCTTGATTTCGCACTTCCCAAAACTCAAAAGTTAACAAAACTAAAAAAAAAAAAATCCCACAAATTCTAGCTGCTTCTTTCAATACCAAAAAACCACAGCCAAAAGGAAACAATTCTGTAACCGACCTTACGAAGAAGATGAAAATGGCGAGCCGTGTTCGTTTGTGACCCATTGCGATCACAAAACTCTCTTTGAACCGGTGAGTGATTTTCGAATCAAATGCCAAAAGGGTATTATTGGTTTCGCTCTGATCTTTTTTATGTTATTTTTAGTAAATTTTGTTATCTTTTTATGTGATTCATGGATCGTTTCTTATCTTTTGCTTTAATCTTTTGTACATTCTGTCGTAGTCAAATGAGTGGTTGTTAGTTAAAGCAGAGTCATTATGATTGGCCTTGTTTTTGTGTGATTTTGTTTTCTGGGTGTTTTTTAATTTGATTTGTTTGGACTTGTTTTCATCATTTGAGAGAAGGGTTGTTTTGAAATTGTTGTTTAATTGTGGTTATATAAGGTGTTTGGTTGGATTTTTGTTGATTGCTCTGTTTCGATTTAATGGGATTCGGTATAGCTATACTTTAATTTTTGTATATTGTGGAAGTGGGTTTAGCCTAGCGGTAATTGACATGTATCCTCGGTAATTGGCATGTATCCTCGACTTCGAGGACGCAGGGTTGAATCACTCAATGTCCTAATGTTGTTGTTCCTTTGCACGTTTCTCCACTACTTGTTTTGAGAGAATTATGCAATTTTATGGCAACCGTGCATTTTATTCTTTTTGACCTTGAGATGAAAGGTGGAATAAGTTTCCTTCATCTTTCATGGAGGATTTTTTTTTTAATTTTTATTCTGTTTATCAAATATATCATGTATTTAGCTGGTTGGTTCATTATTTTTCTTGAAGTTTTGTTTGATTGTCTTCATTTTTCTTAATCATTTTTCTGTGGTTGGAAAATGTACTTGCATCAATAATGTTAAACATTCCCTTGAAGAGAGAAGAAAAAAAAAATCAAGATGATGTGAAGTATGTATTTCCTTTCATTGAAGACCATTTTTTTTTTCTTTTTCACTTTTCACTGTTGCAATATTCTATAATTTTGGTGGATGTTGTGGTTCTGTTTCATTCTATAATTTTGTTTCTTGATTGGTTCTATAAAACAGTACTCTACTAATAATACTTGCACATGAAGTGTTTCTTATGATTGCTTTCTTTTTCTTTTCAATTCACAGATCTATTTATCTGGCTGCATTTTTGTGAGGATATTAGCACCTCAGTTTAATGGCTGAAGATCATTCTGGTTCTGATTCTCATCAGAAAAGGGCAGGTCTATTGAAAGATCAAGTTCGATTGGTTAAAAGAAAGAGTTTTGATCGCCACGGAATTGTTTCAATCCAAGATCCTTTGTCATTTGAGAAAGGGTTCTTCATAGTCATTCGGGCCTGCCAGCTTCTCGCGCAGAAGAATGAAGGAATAATATTGGTTGGTTTAGCTGGTCCTTCTGGGGCTGGAAAAACAGTTTTCACAGAAAAGATAATAAACTTTATGCCCAGTATTGCTATCATATCGATGGATAATTATAATGATGCAAGTCGAATCGTTGATGGCAACTTTGATGGTAATCTTCAGTATTTGGTGAACTGTCCTGTAGATGCCTCATTAATAATGTTCTAAGTAACTCTTTGCTAGGAAATCAAGTGAATCAACATTGTCGAGATATTTGTTTATTCGTTACTTAGCCAAATGATTGATTTGGACTTAGTTTGTTGAGTTATGTTTAGAATGGATTACGGAGAAATAGTTCTCTTGTGAAAGGGAACCCTTGAGGAGTTAAAACAATTTTGAGATAACAAATTAGTTTTTTGTGATTTTGTAATGAGGCTAGAGCAGGTAATTTCTTTGCATGAGCATGACTAGTTTATGAATTATTATATGATACTTGCGAGCGGCTATGGAGTGGTATATTAGCAAAATATCATTTTAATTTTAGCACAAAGATTAGATAGCACTTGGTGAATATGAGTGGTGATTTTCTTGTAACAATCCTCCCAATTCGAAATTACCACCTGGTTGATGTTAGCTGCATCGATTTACTTGTACATTTGTCAAAACGGACTGGAAAATTTAATTTGGGTTGTATGGTTTAACTGGTTTTCTTGTTGTTTTTTACAGATCCACGCTTGACTGATTATGACACCTTGCTTCAGAATGTCCAAGATCTGAAAGCAGGGAAGCAAGTCCAGGTCCCTATTTATGATTTCAAATCTAGTACCAGAATTGGATACAGGTTGGTTAATATTCTCAATATACATTTTAGTATTAAACAAAGAATGTGTGGCAAGAAGGTCCATTTAAATTTAGTGGGAAGAATTTGATCATTCCTTTGCAGTTATACCTTATGAGTTGGTTCATGAAAGGTAGTGTGATCTCCTTGATATTTGAAAAGAAGAAAAAAACCAACACAAGTTTGAAACATTTTTTCCTCTTTACAGGACAGTTGAGGCTCCCAGCTCAAGGATTGTGATCATCGAGGGAATTTATGCTTTAAATGAAAGGTTGCGGCCCCTGTTGGATCTTCGAGTATCTGTTAGAGGTGGAGTGCACTTTGACCTTGTGAAACGGGTGTTACGTGACATCCAACGTGCTGGCCAAGAACCAGAAGAAATTATTCATCAAATTTCTGAAACAGTTTGTTCTCTCTTGCTAAGCATTTTTTAATAGTATCTCAAGAGTTATCGAGTAAACCTTTTTTCCCGCAGGTGTATCCAATGTACAAGGCTTTTATTGAACCAGATCTTGAAACTGCGCATATAAAAATCATCAACAAATTTAATCCCTTTTCAGGATTTCAAAGTCCCACTTACATATTGAAGGTTATTCCTTTGACCCTTATGTTTTTTAGGTGAAATGCCATTTTGCTTGGGATTTTTCTACATTGATGAACCATTTTCACTTTGTCTTTGTAGTCAGTGAGAAAGATAACAGAGGATCAAATTAAGGCCGTGTTATCTGAAGATCATACAGAACATAAGGAGCAGACATATGACATATATCTCTTGCCACCAGGTGAAGATCCGGAGTCTTGTCAATCTTATCTAAGGATGCGCAATAAAGAAGGAAAATACAGTCTCATGTTTGAGGTGTTCACTGAGTACTTTCTTATGTTCTTGACTTTATCGAATGTTTTCCTCTTAATATGACAAAGATGTTGGGGAATTGAAGGACAAGTATCATGCTTCTTAAGTACACGTTGAGACATATAGCTTAAATACTTTTTGGATTACTCTTTGCATCAGTAAAAAAAGTAATGGAACTTAGCTATGTTCCTGATATATCCATGTCATAAATTTTCTAACTTGGATAATCTAATTTAGCTGATGTTTTCTTTCTAGGTTCTGTCTAGTTACTGATCCATCTTTCCAAATGTGTTCGGTAATCTCCATATTCAGGAGGTTGTCTTTAATTTTAAAATTGTACGAGTGGTTCCTGGATATGCCTTTCTCGTGGTGTAGCATCACAAAATGTGTTTAAACAATATAGTGTGAGTTCATTGGAAGATATGACATGTTTTATTCTCTTTCATCTGTGTACCTGCTACTGTTCAGACTGAATCTTTGAATATGTATGAAGCTCTTAAGTATACTTCTTGATCATAAAGCTATCTTCGATATATGAATTGATCGGATGCCCTAATCATAAAAAATAAGTTATACATGTACATGTTCTAACAGAATGTTGTAGGAGAAACTATGTAGCATTGCTCTTATTTGATTTTGTTCAGATTCTATATTTCATTTGTGATTTGGTGATTATAGAGTCTGCTGAATTATCATCTAAACCTGTGAATTAGTGTTGCACAGGTATGACGATTGATGTTCTGTAGACCAGTCTATGAACTTGATAATTTAGATGTTAAAACATAAAATGTGCAAAAGAAGATATTTTATAAACCTGAAAGAAAAGGAAAAGGAAAAGGAATCAGAAACTTGGGTCATTTTGATCTCATTTATTCTGTTTCGATGGCAACTGAATAACATTTATCGAACTTTCGCTTTATCCTCCCTTGCAGGAATGGGTTACCGACAGTCCATTTATCATATCTCCAAGAATAACTTTTGAGGTCAGCGTGCGCCTTCTGGGTGGGTTGATGGCCTTAGGATACACAATAGCAACAATTCTTAAAAGAAGCAGCCATGTGTTCTCAGATCAGGGTGTGTGTGTGAAAATTGATTGGTTGGAACAATTAAACCGCCAAAATGTTCAGGTACTTGAACAACATTGTTATTTTGTTGTGTCATTCTAACTTTACTTTATATAACTCTATACTTCTTTTTTTCTTGTTCTCAATAGTCTAGCATTCTTCTTGTTGATGATTACCAGATTCTTCCTGTGAATACATTTGCTAAATTAAAGGAATGACATAAGTTTTACTTCTTTAAGTTGCCGATGTTATTATCACCATCAATTATGCAAATTTAAATATTATATTGTTCATCTTTGAGTCATTACATGTTTTTTTTATGACTTTCCATCTTTTAGTCATTACGTTTCGTGCCTCAACATTGTGGTTTTTCATTCAGAGATGATTTCAGGAGTACAAGGAAGTATACAATGCAGATAATACTTATGGCCCTAAACTAACAAATTTCTGAAAGAAATTTTGATTATAGAGTGCAATGTGCTGGTTATATTCTTTTCTTGCATCCTCGCCTCGGATATCCATTTTGATTAATTCAATAGTAACGGTGATTGACACTTAACTAGTTTTGCTTTGGATTGAATTATTCATACATAGTTAATAGTTTTGCTTTCTTAGAATTACGACTTCTAATCAACTTTCTGATTGCAGATTATTTTTAGTATAAAATTTTGTTTTCTATCACAAACAAACACAAACTTGTTTTAATAGATTGTGAACATAAGCATTGCTTGATGGCCTTACTGGATGGTGGCTTGCCATGCCAAGTATTGAACTTCTCACTTCTTGGTGAAATAGGTACAAGGAAAAGATCGCATAGTCGTAAAACAAGTAGCGGAGCAGCTGGGTTTGGATGGTTCCTACGTTCCTCGTACCTACATTGAACAGATTCAACTGGAAAAGCTTGTGAATGAAGTCATGGTATGAAATATTCATACTCTGATTAATTTGTATTCAGATCTTTATCATGATCATATTATTATTATACAGGCCTTGCCAGATGATTTGAAGTCCAAACTCAGTCTTGACGAGGATCTTGTTTCGAGCCCCATAGAAGCACTCTCTAGAGCCTCTGCTGATAGAGTTTCCTTGAGAAATAGGAATCTCAAAAGGTTAGACTTTTGCAGTTCAAGTGTTCTTTTCGAGGCTTAAGAAACCATTTTAAGCAATCATTTTGGGTTATCAGTAAACTCCTTACTGCTCTCTTTACCATTGAAGTTCTCAACAGACTGATCAAATAAAATTATATCGAAACAAGTTCGCTTTTCAGAACTTTTATGTATGAAAAGTGACATAAGGGAGATACATAATAATTACAAAAAACTTTGCCAATGAGACAATAGTAAATAAAGACTATAATCTTTGAATGGGGGAATCGTATCGTATGAGCCCATGTTATAGCTAAAACAGTGATATATTCCAAGATGGACTATAATCTTTTGGAACCATGAATTTGGAAGTGAAAAATAAGTTAGTGCTGTCCTCTCTCTTTCTTTGTATCATTTTCTTTGATAATTTAATTTTCTTCCAAAAATACAGATTCACTTGCACAAACACTGTACCATTTGCTAGCATTGTTCTCATAAATGGACGTTTTTGCGGCAAGTTGGAGTTTGTGTCATAGAGAAACAGAAACAAATTTAGAGACGCGGAAAGATAGTCGGTTGATGTGTTAGGGCTTCATAAAATGCAAAATTCTATGTTTCTCTCTAGACCTATGTATCGAAGAATTTTTGTAATTATTTTGTAGGCATTATTTTACTAGATTGGGAGACTATTTTTATAGGGTCTCACTTTTTTTGTGAGCTTTTCTCCTACATTTTTATGTCTAATTCAAGGAGATTTTGTTGAACAGTGGCATATCTCAGTCATATACAACCCAAAGGGAGAAAAAGATGACAGGATACAACAACCAAAGATTTGTTGACAGAAACACAGAGCCTCCAGCAATGCTTGCGAACCAGGTAGATCCATATAATATCTGGTGATGTTTGACTAGTCGAGAACGAGTACTCGAACATATTGTCCGGCCAATTTTATCTTACTTTAGTTTCTTTTACTCATTGCATAGGGAGCCATTACTCAGCTTTCTGAACAAATTTCGTCACTAAATGATCGGATGGACGAGTTCACGACTCGAATTGAGGAGTTGAATTCGAAGTTGAGCTTCACGGCGAATTCTCCCAGCCAAAAGAACATAAATCTCCAAGCGGAAACGTGCAACGGTTCCGTGTCGACATCTTATTTCGTCTCTGGACTGGGTAATGGATCCATCATACCCAATTCTTCATCTTTCTCCCAGTTGGCCAAGGAATCTCCTTTAGTGGATGAGGTAAATGACTCATCTAAATTCTCATTCTGCAGTTCCTGTCCATTAGCAGCATGTTTATGACTTTCTCTGGCTTGTTGATCTCCAATCAGATATCGGGAATCGCGAGGGGACAACGACAAGTCATGCACCAACTAGATAGCCTTAGCAACCTTCTCCGGGAACGTGAAGGCACGGGAGAACGATCCCGTCAAGTAAGACCAAAGAAGAAAATCATAATGCCTGAACATGAGTCTCTTAAATTACCCCTCTTGTTGACTGTAGCTGTGGGAGGTGTAGGAATTCTCTTGTACAAGGGCTTTCTAAGTCGTAACTGATTCGCATCCCCCAACTACTACAGAGATTAGAAGTTTTTCGTCGTTTTTGTTATTATCGTTCGGCTCGGTTTCCACAAATTTTGTTGCAGCTATCATCACCCTTCGACGCGGCAAAGACGATGGATTGATTTTTAATGATTGAGACTGGTTATGGTTTAAGAGATTCTGGAGGCAGAGAAAAATTGAGCTTCTAAGGGTTCTCTTTTGAGTTATATTTGAGGAGGGTGTAATAAAAACTGCTTTCAGTTTGTGGGGATTGATCATTCATTTCAAGAGTAGGTTGACATCTTAACAATATTTTTATCTTTAACTATAAGAATGGAAAGTTATCCTCTAGCTTCAATCTTCTTTTGTGTTTTCACTCACTAACCACACATTTTTATTAATTTTTTTCTTCAGGCCTAGCAAGAGGTTAGGGTTTAGAATCTTAGATATCTAAATCAAGGATATATTCCAATTTGTTGGCTTAACTTCATGTTTGCTCCTTTAAGTGAATTTATTTTTATTTTTATTTTTTTTTCTCAAATAATTAAATGAATAAATGATTTTTGATGAATATTCTCTATTTATCAAGAATCATTTATTTTAGACTAGAAAAATTGTGGGATGCTAGTATATCGTATGTGTGAGATTAGAAATTTAAATCTAGAATGATATATTTATGATATTTATCACATACTTAATTGATATTAAAGATTCGAGATTTTCAAATAGATATTTTTAGAGATTTAGATGAGTAATTATGAATGAAGTTAACTATAAAAAATTAATTATTTTATAAATGAAAATCTAAATCTAATTAACATATCATTAGGAGGAACTTTTTCTGTCAAAATAATAATAATAAAAAGATAAACCTAATTTGAGTAGATTTTTTTTTAATCCTTTTCTTTTGGTTTCATTTTCTAAAACATAAAATTATAAATAATTGGTAGGTTTGATATGAGTTTCAATTGGAAAAACGATGTATATATATTTAAAAAAAACCAAAAAATTAATATATATATATCAATCGAAACTTAAAAAAAAAAGTAATTAATTTTTTAAACTTAAAGATTGCCTTTAACATTGTAGTTCGAAAATACTTTTTTTTTTTTTTTTTTTTTTGACAAGTTTCACTAAACTTTAAAAAAAGAAATTGAAAGAGTGATGTCAAATAGTTTCATATTAAGTAGAAATACAGTTCAACGATCACGATTTTGATTTAATATTTAATTTTCATTTATTTGAGAGGAATTGTATCATAAAATTTGTAGTCCCTTCCTTCGGACTTGTATTAAAAAAAAAAAATTAACAGAAAAATATTATTATTAATAAAGAAATATTGCTAGTATCTCATTTTAAAATAATGTTCTTCCATTTTAAAGTTGTATTAAAAATTTCAATCAACAACTTAATTTAATTAATATAATATACATATTTATTATTCAGAAGTTATGAATTTGATTCTGGGTCAAACTAAAAAAAAAATACCAATAATTTTCAAAACTTACGCTTACAAAATTTATGTTCCAGATTAATTTGAAGAAAAAAAACAGAAAAAAAAGAAATTTTGAAAAATTTTGTAATAGAAAAAAGAAAAGTTGGGAATTTAGAGTTGCAACTTACACCGAATGGGGAGTCCCTTTCACTCAGCAGAAACCCGTCACGATTACATTTCACCCAATTTTCTTTCATTTTTGCGTACGTTTTCCATTTCTCCACTTCCCTGTTCACGCTGCTCCGCCATTTTCCGCCCCTTTCTGTAATCGGGTTTGTTTCCATCCTTAAATCCCACATGGGTTCTTGATTCTGCATTCTTTGATCTCGTTTCAACTGATTTCCTTTTGATTCACAAAACCCATCTTCAATCAGCCCTTTCTTGGATTGTTTCTGGGTTGTTTCTGTAATTCGTGTAGAGTTTATAGAAAATCTTTGGTTTTGTTGCTTGATTTTGATTCTGTATGAAATGGGGTTTTATCATTTCTGATGTTGCAGTTGCTTATCGTGTCATATGTAAATGGAAGACGGTTCATTTGATTGATCTGCCTCAGAGCATTATAGAATGCATTTTCCCAAGTGTGTTTTATCTGCTAAAGTGTTCATTTCAATCGACCCTTTCTCGAATTGTTTCTGTAATTGTCTCTATGGTTTATCGAAAATCTTTGGTTTCGTTGCTTGATTTTGATTCTTTATGAAATGGGGTTTTATCAATTATGATATTGGAGTTGCTTATTTTGTGTTTTGTGTACTTGTTTGCCTCAATTGCAGATAGAGAACGGAATTTATAAATGGGTGACATTTTGGGGTTGGATCATTTAAGCGATCTGCCTCAGAGCATTATAGAATGCATTCTCATTAGGTTACCGATAAGAGATGCTGTAAGAACAAGTGTTTTATCTACGAGATGGAGATACAAATGGACCACTTTAACTCAACTTGTGTTTGATGATGATTGTGTTGTTAGGTCGAGTGATTGCATTCACGAAGAGCTTATATATTTTATCACCCATGTTCTTTTTCTTCATGAAGGTCCAATTCATAAGTTTCATCTTTCTGCTACCTATTTACAGAATACCCCGGATTTAGATCAGTGGATGCTTTTCCTTTCGAGGAAGGGTATCAGGGAATTGGTTATTGAGTTGGGAGATGGGGAGTGGTTTAGGGTGCATTCTTGTCTTTTTAATTGTAGCAAATTGACCCTATTGGAGTTGTATCGTTGCGAGTTGAATCCGCCTATTACTTTTAAGGGGTTTATGTGTTTGAAAAGCCTAAAACTTCATCAAGTTTTGATTGATCCCGAAGATATTGAAAGTCTTATTTCTAACTGTCCAATCCTTGAGAATCTCGCGCTCTCCTATTTCGATAGTCTAGTGCTTAATATCCGTGCTCCAAATCTCAAGTATCTCTATCTCGAAGGTGAGTTTAGAGATATATGTCTTCAAAACACACCAAACTTGGTTGCCATTTCAGTTGCATTATATATGAATGATGATACTGATTCATTTGGTGACATTTCTGATTGCAATTTTGAGAAGTTTCTTGGTGGCGTGCCTTATCTTGAGAAACTTACAGGGCACATTTATTTCACCAAGGTATGATAGTTTAAAAATATTTACTCATTTGATAGCTCGTGCTTTATTTTTAACGGTTGGTTTTATAAATTATTTGTGATTCTCATATTCCTCCCCCCACCCAAAGTATCTGAGTATAGGTAATAGTGCGAGAACTCTACCAATTTCATATCTCTATTTAAGGAGTATTGAACTGCACCAAGTCAGTTTTGAAGATATGAATGAGATACTTGTTGTGCTTCGCTTGATTACGAGCGCTCCAAATTTGGAGGAGCTTCAAATTTCGGTAATTGATCAATTTGTTCCTTTCATTTTTCTTTGCGGGTCTGTTCTTTAATCAGTGTATATGTTTAATTATATTTTGGTTAACTTCGGAATGGTAACATCATTTCTATGTATTGCTTTCAAACAGGGCTCCTCAAACCCTGTGGCTGCTTCGGAAGCACCTGACTTGGACTTTTGGGAGAATGAATGTCCTTTGAACTGTACATTCACTAACCTTAGAGTTGTGAAAACGACGGATATGTCTGCTGTACCGCACGAAATGGAATTTATTAGATATTTGCTTATAAATTCTCCAGTGCTTGAAACAATGAGTATCCGACCTTGTGTCTATGTTACAGATCGCCGGTTGAATATGTTGATTGAGTTATTAAAATTCAGAAGGGCTTCACCTGAAGCTGAAATTGTATTCATTCAAGAATAGGTGTGGTTATAAAGATCTTTTTTCATTTTATACCTGCCTCTATATCTTTTATTTTTATTATTATTAAATAGATTGCTCTAAGCTTTTAATGATATCGTTTGTTGTGAAATCAAGAACGAATAGTTTTGACCCACTTCTGTTAATATGTTTGCAATTTTTTTTTCTCTTGTCACTGTCAGTCTTATCAACTGTTAGAGTTCTTTAAGAATCATCATTATCAATTCTACATTGAAGCGCATGTTCAATGACTGCCATTGCTCTCTCACAAGGTTGAGTTGAGTATCCCCTTGGAATATTTTAGAAACTACCTTTTATCATTGTATGGTATGAATGACAAAAGGGAAAGAAAAAAAATTCCAAATATTATATCAGTAGAGAACCCCATATGTATGTTGTCAGTTTTTTTCTTATAAATGGCCTCAAAATAATCCTTAAACTAGCAGTCTAGCAAGAATATATTTGTATTGAAGTTTTTTAATTGTTTTTATTTGTTTGATGAATCCTATTGCTGATTCAAAGTCGGATTTTGGTAGTGATGTCAAAATCATTGAATACGAGATTTTTTTTTTTTTTTAAGTCAACAATATTTGTGAATGGAGAGATTCGAACTCATGACTTCTTGGTTATAAACATATTTCATGTCATTTGACCCATGCTCTTATTGACAGATCATGTCGGTGTATTGTGATAAACATGGTCTCCTTTTGAGTTTGACTTTGGATTACCAGAAATCTGCAACAGCAAAATTCAATCACAATTTACTATTACGAGCATGCAAACTTGGACTGTACAATTATGAGTATCTCCACAAACACAGGAGCCTCAACATAGGAAAAACTCACTTCGATGATAGTGTAGGAAAATACATGCTGGGATTCTTTGTATCAGTGAAAAAGAAGAAAAGAAACTGTATAATCATCATCTTGGTCCAGAAAGCTCCATGGCTTGTGCCAGCAGGGAGGAGTCGTCGGTAAGATCATAGTATCGCTCGGAAGAGAACTTGTTGACTTTGTACCTGTTTGCCTCTGCCCTTTGCAAAGCTTCCCATTTTTCGGCAAGTCCATCCCCTTCAAGCATTCTGACCACTTCAGACATCCTGGGTCTGGTTGTTGGAAGATATTGTGTGCACAAGAGGGCTACTTGAACCATCTCTTCGAGTTCGATCAAGTCGTAGTCGTTCCTTAGATCTTTGTCAACTAATATTTCGAGCTTCTTTTCTTGGTGAATTTTCTTTACCTGCAATCACAGGGAGAAAAACAAAGATTATGTTGTAAATACATCTGATCAAGCTGATATTTGACATCTCTTGAGTGTTTCATGATTATTATTTTTGTTTGACTCACCCAATCAAGCATGGCTCCTTTCTGATTTGCAGCTTTTCCAAATTCAAGAGCTCTCTGTCCAGTGATCAACTCAAGAAGAAGGATTCCAAATCCAAAGACATCAGTTTTCTCAGAGGATTGGCCAGTGGAAAGATATTCAGGAGCTATATGGCCAACGGTTCCTCGTACCGCAGTTGTCACGTGTGAATCTCTATGATCCAACAGCTTTGCCAATCCGAAATCTCCTACCACTGCTTCATAATAATCATCAAGCTAAATGTTTGCAGCTTTGACATCTCTGTGTATGATCTTAGGATCACATTGCTCATGCAAATACAGTAAGCCTCTTGCTGCTCCCAAGGCTATTCTTTTCCTCCTGCTCCAATCCAGACCTGGCTTTGCTGTCAAGGGAGAAAAATCACGAGTCTTTGTTAAAACCTCGAAACAACGACGTACTTATGGGCTGTTTGGACAGAGAGGTGTTTGGAGGAGTTAGGCAGCGGTTGGCCAAACCTCTTGTTTGGTAGAAGTGGTCCCATAAAGCGCCTATAAAACCCCGATAAACAGTCTCACCTTCGCTATTAGTCAAATCACTTCCAACTCCCAAACCCTTTATACCAAACGAGGGTTTTCTGCATAACCACTCATAACCCTCGTTTTCTGTCACAATCACTCATAACCCTCGTTTTTTGCCTTAATCCCTCATAACTCTTCCTATCAAACAAGATTTTATCTTCTCCCAAACTCTTTCAACCAAACGAGGGTTACTGCACAACCACTCCGATTTTTGCCACAATCACTCTTAACCCTTGTTTTTTGCCACAATCACTCCTAACTCTCATCTTCTGCCACAATCACTCTTAACTCTCGTCTGGTGCCAGAACCACTTTTAACTCCTCATATCGAACAAGGTCTTATCTTCTTTGCACCCTGCCATCCAAACACTCTCTTAGGGTTTTGTCATTTAGAATCATACCTTTGAGACGGGATGCAACGCTGCCATTGGACATATAGGGGTAAACCAACAGCCTCTCCGTGGCTGTCATGCAGAAACCGTAGAGACGTAGGAGGTTCCGGTGCATGGCTAGGCTGATCATCTCGACCTCAGTGTGGAACTGGACTTCTCCCCTCATTGCATTTCCATCTTTTAGTCTCTTAACAGCTATAACTGTTCCATCTTGAAGGCACCCTTTGTATACATTCCCAAACCCACCTTTTCCAACCAAGTTTTTGCTGCTGAAGTTTTTTGTGGCAGCTTGAAGCTCTCTGAAAGGGAAGATCTTTAGGTTCCCCAGGCAAACTTCCTCGAATCGTTGATCTGAAGCTTTAATGAACTTTTGTTAGTATAAAAATTTCATGATATAGTTTCTAATAATGGTGATTAATGGATTAAAATCTATTTTGCATTAATTCATTATGTGATTACAAACCATTAACATCGAAGAAAATCTGCTGGTTGTGTCTTTGCCTCCACCAAATGAAGAAGCCAATCCCAACAGTTAGAACAAAAACGCATCCAAGGCTTGAGCCAAAAGCCAAGGCTAACTTGTGGCCCTTGGATCTCCCTGAAGGTTGTTGATCTTCATCATAAACAGAAAAAAACTAATAATAAAGGAGAAAAGATGTAAGGAAGAAGAAATGGTTAATCTCAGATGAAGATGAGATTATGAGAAACGACGACGGTTTAGGTTTCGACCGATGACCAACCCACTAGTTATTATAACCGATGGTTCGGATCAAACCTAAACGGCCTCCAAACACAGTTTAAGATTTTCAATTTGATTCAAAACAAAACAGGAAGAGAGTGGGAAATGTTTGATTACTTTGAGGTGCATTGACTGCAAATGAGAGAATTCCCAGCAAGGCTGTGTAAATTCAACATTAAATTATCTAAAACCAAAAAAAAAAAAAAAAAAAAAAAAAAACTTACTTGTAGGTTTTAGCTAACAATTTGGGCAATGGGCCACTCAGATTATTAAAAGACAGGTCCCTGTAACATGAAACTACAATCATCAATCCAAGAGTTTAAAAGCTATTAAAAATTTAAGCTCTCTGTCTAAAAGCTTGAAGAAGAAATAAGCACTTACAACAATGCCAATTGAGTCATATTGGCCAAAGATGAAGGAATTGCCCCAGAAAGACTATTGTTGTTTAACCTCCTAATCCCAAACAAGAAAAACTAATTGGTTAATTAATTACACAAACAAAGTTAATTTCTTGAAGAGACTTACAAATATTGCAAACTCTTAAGATGTGGAAGAGAAATGGGAATTTCTCCATGGAAGCCATTGCTTGAAAGATCAAGAGTTTCAAGCACATGTATGTTCCCAATCTCCATTGGGATTGTTCCTGATATATTGTTGTCTTGTAAAAGCCTGTAAGAAAAACTTGTAAAAAAAACATAACTTTTTTATTTCCTAGGAGTCTTTGAGGCAAGGAGAATGATTTTCTTACTCACGTTTAAGTCACCGACAATCATTTCTCTCATAATCAGTATTCATTCTCCCATAACCACTTTTCATTCTCTCCGTAGGACCATAACTATTTTTAATTCTTCTCGTATTCACTATTTTATTCTTTCATAATGTTTATCTGTACTCCAAACATAGGTAATGGTTCCTATTATAATCATTTACTACTCAAATATGGATAATAGTTTCCAATATCATTCAATGATTTCTTCTTTACTCTTATGTATTTTTATTGTCTCCGTAATCGTTCTTATTCTCCTTACCCCAAATACCCGGTTAGTGATTTAAGAAGAAGAAGAAGAGTACTCACACAGACTGAAGATTGGTCAAATTTCCGATGCTCGGCGACAGGCTACCGGACAAGTTCTGACTGGGAGCTCCTCTGCAGTGAATTATGAAATATAGTTTCATTTTGGATGAATTTTTAGAAATTCTTTGAATTTTTGTTCTTACAAACTAATGACAAATTTCTGTGAAGAACAAGTGATCATGCTCCAGCTACATGGATCCACAGCATTTTCATCCCAATTAAGAACAGAATGTGGATCTTTCAAAGCTGCTTTAATAGCCATCAAAGCTTGCACTAAAAAGAAAAAAAAAAAAAAAGGATCTTTAGATGAATATGAACTAAGAACTAATTGAAAATTCACATTAAAAATAGTACCTTCATAATTGACACCTTTTGCAGTAAGCAAAGCATTTACAGAAGCATTCCATAAACAAAAGAAGAAGAAGAAAATGGAAAGTTGTGATTTAATTCCCATTAATTTGATGAATTGGTAAAGGAAGTTGAAGATGAGAAATTGGTTTTATGAAGAAAGCAGGTAGAAGATGAACTGAAATGCTCAACACAACCAACTTTCAACTGATTTGTTGGTATGTTGCTCTGTTTGTGTTTTCTTTCTTCTTTTATATGTTTTTTGTTGTTAAAAATACAATTTTGGTCTAGACTCAAAGGTGTTTGCCCTAGACTTTTAAATGTCTCATTTGGGTCTCTAACTTAATTTTATTCCATTTTGATTACCAATTTTTACATTTATTTCACAGTTGACTTTCAAATGTTCAATTTTAGTCTCTGAACCTTTTTTATAAAAAAAAACTTAAAGTTGGTCTTAAACTTTTTATTAATTTTTCTTTGTAAACCTTTTGAAATACGTTCATAATTTGTCTTAAAATAAATAATATTATTGAGTAAAATTTTATAAATATTAAATTCATCATAAATTAATTTAAAACTTTTCTTTTTAAGTGAAGAGATTAAAATTAAACTTTTGAAAATTCAAATACTAAAATTTGACATTTAAAAGAATAGAGATTAAAATGAAACTAAACTCAAAGTTTAGAAACCAAAATGATATTTTAACATTTAGCTTACGCGCATCACGACTACTTTTATGAGAATGATCAACCTTGCAACAGTTAAGTGTCAAAAAAATGGTAAAAAGTTAATTCTAATGTGATCACCATGTATTTTCTCTTAGACTACTATGCATCAAGGATTCAAGATGGTTCTTTTATATCTTTTTGGTAAAAATGGAATAGAAATATCACTTGGTATTATTTTTTATGGTAAATAGAGAAGGCTACATATGTCAGCCAGTGGCTCAGAAAAGTAAAGAAAATAATGTGGAAAAAGTAAGGGCAAGGTTAACCAATTTGTAGATTTACTTTGAAAGGAAAATTCCTTCAATCATGGATGAGTTTAAAGAGGGTTGTTTATGTGAATTCCCCCAAATTGAAAATATTCTCATAGTCTAACAAAGATGTTTAAATTCCATTTATGAGAGAAGTTTCATGTTATTTACATTTTTTTTTTCTTTGTAAGATCTCGCATCTACCATCTTTATAAATAGTATGAATTACTACTCTTATTATTAAAAGGTTTCGAGATGAAATCTCATGTGATTTAATATAATAATTAGAGTCTCTTAAATCTAAATAGGTATTCAATTAAATAAAAATAAAATTGAAATCGATCATTTTAATAATAGTGAATTTAAAAGACAATATCATGGAAAAAGTATACTAAGGATCACAAATTACACATGTAAGGAAAACCTTTGTAAAAAAAATATGAGTTACTCATCAAATTACCAATAAACTATTTAAGGTGAAACTTTAAAATTTAACTATATTTGTAAAAAAAAGAAAAAAAGAAGAAGAATAGTATGAGAATAGCTCATCTAATATAAACATTAATATTAAGATATTGTCCACTTTAGAATCACCCTTCGTGGTTTTGTTTTTTGGTATCTCCCAAAAAACCTCATATCAATGGAGGTGGTGTCCCCTTCTTAAATGCACAGATCTTTCCCTTATCTTAGCGATATGGAACAATTTTGTTTGTCCAACAATCTTCCCCTCAAACAAAGTACACTACGAACCCTTCGAACCTTATTGACTTTGTCCATATTGAGGAGACCTCCCTTCGAACAAAATACACCGAACCAACAATAGACTTGCCCCTCATTTGTTCTTAATCGGGAGTCTTCACCCACATCGCAAATTCAAGAGTCGTAGCTCTGATACCACTTGTTAGGGACAACAAACATCCACAACCTCCACATAAATATGATATTGTCCACTTTGAGAATCACCGCTCATGCCTTTGTTTTTTGGCATCTCCCAAAATGACTCATATCAATGGAGGTAGTGCCCCTTCTTAAATGCACAAGATCTTTCCAGTCATTTGAATCAAAATAAAATAAGCAAATGTTCTAAAAATTTTATGAGAATAGCTCCTCTAATATAAATTTTTTTCTTTTCTTTAACTCCAAAGACTAAAATAGACCTGAATCAAAATAAAATAAACAAATGTTCTAAAAATTTAGATACTAATATATAAAAAGATGTAAGCAAGCAAAGTGAAAGAGCATTTTAGCTCTGTGAAAGTGTTTTGTCCACATTCATTATTAGTTTGTGTTGGAATTGCTTTTTGTTTTTGCACTGTGGGCTTTGGTTATCAAACATTCTCTCACACTGTTCCACAATTGGCCACCATCATAAGTGAGTTCGAAGAAGGTAGAGGTTACATTGTAGAAACTCAACGACTACAACCTAATAGTTAACTATATTATAGAAAGACATTATAACTTAATAGGCTCAATGAGCCTTTATACACTAATATTGACAATAACATATATAACTAACATTAATATTACTAATGTTTTACTAAACTATATTAATCTTACTCATATATTAGACACTCAAAATTTAAACCCCCAAAGAAATTTGTTGTAGTATTCCTATTTTAATAAAAAAATTTGATAATAGCAAAATATTTCGACGAATGTTTATTTGTCAATTTTAAAAATGATTTACATTGAGCATCTACTTACTACTCCCAAAAAACCACATTCAAAAGAGCAAATTTAACTATTCAAAATAATTTTTCCTTTTGTTATATATGTGACTGTTCGGGTCAGTTTGCGCACATCTCAACTAATGCTATGGAACATATACCGTTCGACCATATAACATTTGGATGTCATGAAAACTCGTAGGAGATTAATGTCTAGATAAGCCACTATATATGAACTCATCACCTTAAGCACTCTAACACCATCTTTAACCCTACAACATTTCCATGATGGTTCTCAAAACAACTCATCATTTCTAACTATTCAAAATAACTCATTTTTAATAACTCATTTCTAATTACTGCTCAAAATAATTTATCATTTCAAATCCACATTCATATAATATATTGTCTTTAACTCCTAAACAAAAAAAAAAAATATTCAAACAAGATTTTGGCAACAACTCCTCCTTAAAAATCTACATTCAAACAAGATATTACAAAAATCTCAATTTTCTAACTATTTAAAATAATTCATTAAACTAATTTTTGGTCTAAAATCTCATTCAAACACTTCTTTATTGTTTTCAATCAATTTTATTGGATTGTTTTTAATAAATTTAATTGGACTGAAGGCATCAATTTTAGTGATTCAATTTAACAATTTTATGAATTTAATTAAAACAATCAATTTAACGAGATTCAATTTTTTTTTTTTTTTTTTTTTTGATAGATAACGAGATTCAATCTATTATTATCATATATGAATTTTTTTTATTTTTTTTATTCAATTTAAAAATAGGAAATCTCTTTTTATTTTTATTTTATTTAATACAAAATAGTGTCAATTATCTAAGTTGGGTTTGCTTTATTGATTCTGTCTATATATCTATTGTACTGTCCATTCCATAGACAATCCAAAAGCACTTTACTTTGAAACAAGACCCTCTGTCCCTATCTATTTTAAATCAATAAATTTGAATATATATATTAATGTGGGTCAATTTCAGTTCTTTTGAAAAGCTGTGTGATCAAGATCCGACGGCCCAAATTGAACCTAGGAATTCTTCCATTTGAATTCAGAAACATTGGTGTAAAAGATATTTGAAAGTTGTTTGATCCCAATATTAGGTATACTCGGACCTTTACACTTTTAGCTTTAATTTAAATACCTCTTTGACACACTTAATTATCTTGTTTGATGTTAATATATTTCAATTTCACGGTCACGAATTCGAGTCTAAGAATGGGTATTTAGATTTGTTGATTTCCTTCGCTCAATTTGTACTAAAATAAAAAAGAATAAAAAAAACTCTTCATCAATGAGATTCACTATGTAATTTTGATACGTTTAAAGGGTTTCTTTTCATTAATAAATTTACACTTTAGTAGTATATGAAGTTGCTTGTCATACTAGACGTTTTTGTTGATCTGGATCGTTCATGTGATTGAGCCAATCCCATGGTTGATATTGCTACACAATTTTGATTTTACTCGCTGTTTTTATATATATAAAACAAATGGAGAGAAATTCGAATTTATAATCTTTGTGGTTGTATAATATGTCAAAAGAAAATTGATACGGTTAAGTTAATTTTTTTTTTTTTTTTTTTTTGAAAATAAGTTCTAATCATATCAGTTAGTTTTCATTATTGGAATTCAAGTTCTAACAGTTTTAAAAAAAAAAAAAAATTGGATTGAAGACCACCCATCCCAAGTGAATAATGCTTAACTTTGGGGCTTTGTTGGTTTATTATCTTTGTACCAACATAAAAAAAAAAAAAAAATCTTCGTTGTTTTTCGTAATAGTTAAATTCATACAAAATTATCTGATATATATTGCTTCATGATTAAAATTCAAAATATATATATATATATATATATTGCTTCTTGATTTTTGTTTAGGGATAATAAAGTTAATTCTAAATTAATAATTTTAAGCAATGATTTGATTACGAAATGACATCTTAACAAGAGTGAAGCGTGAGTTATGTGGTGACTTTAGACATGAGTGTAATATTTCCTAGTTTGCACAACTATTCAAACTCTATCGTCATAAATTCGATCTTAAAAATTAGATACCTATAAAATTTGTAGAAAATTAACCCTTAGATAGGTGACCATCATAAATTAAATTTATACCTTAAAACCTTTTTTTTTTTATCAATTTAATCATTTCATAATAGTTGAATTTTAAAAAACTTGTTATTGTGTTATGATTATAGTTTCTTTTAGTACCATGTTTTTTTGAGAATATATAATTTATAATTTATTTTTTTTAAAAAAAAAGTAATTAAAGACGTGGGAATTCAAGCTATTGACCTTTTAATTAATGAATCATTTTTAATTTACTTTTCTTTTATTAATGAGATTATTTAAAGAGACATATTTGCAGCACAGCATGCAGCCATTGATATGACATCATCTGGTCTATTAATTTTGGTTTCAATTTTGATAAACAATTTTTTTTTTTTTAAATGTGTAGTTCAGATTTTACCAAATAAAGGGTTTCATGGTGCGTGCAAATATTCCTCTTATTTAAATGAACCAATTTTAAAAATTTAGGCATTTTATATAATATATAACTTTTTTTTGAAAACAAGAACTTCATAAATTAAAGAAGACAAACGTTACAACTTAACTTCTCAACTGAGAATAAACCATAAACAGAGATAACCTTCGAAAACGACAAATGTCCCAAACTACAATTTGGAATGTGACCAACCATTATATATATATATATATATATATAATTCTTAGTTTCTTAGGACACGTTAGGGGAGTGGATTTGGGAGAGGATGGAATGGAAAGATCATTTAAATTTCGTTTGGGGCGTGGAGAAAATATAAATCTGCAGAGTTGGAAAATGTTGGCGCGTGGGGTCCACGCGCTGGGAAATCCCGGCGCGTGTTATTTTTATTTTTATTTTTTATAATTTTTCCTCAAACTATCGTGGTTCAGTTTTTTTAAAAACCATACATTTTCAATATTTTTCTTTTTTCCTATACAATATTTACATTATATATTTTTTCCATTTACTATTATTACATATATTTTTCAGTTTCTATATTTAAATTTTATATTTATATAATTTTTTTTTTGACATAATATTTATATAATTTTAGTTTTCAATGATTTTGTTTTAAAATATTTTAGTTTCCATAATTATTTTTTTTAATTATATATTTTTATATAACTTGTTTGATTATATTCATTATTTATGTATTATTATTTTTTAAATAAAATTATTTGATCTTATTAATTATTTTAATTGAAATAATAAATGAACTAAAATAAAATTTTATTTTTATTTAATTCCAAGACACATGCATTATTTTATATATTGAATTATATTTATTTATTGTATATTATTTATATGTATCTTTTTATTTTATATTGAATTGTATTTTTCTTTCTTTATTTTTTTCTTCTACCAATCTTTTTATTACTTTCTTCCTTTTTAATTTGTGTTTTTAATTTCAGTTTATATAATTTAATTTCAGGTATATTTTGATTTTTCTTAAATTATTTATTATTTTTATCACCTTGAACTATCTTTTAAATTATTTATTGTTTTATCACTTTGAACTATATTTTAATTTTTCTTAAATTATTTATTGTTTTTATTTATTTTGAATTTTTTATAATAATATACTAAATTTTAAATTAATTTAAATAACAAATAAAATTAAATAAATTTTTAAATGACATTGAAAAAGAATATAATACTAAATATTATATTAACAAATTAAACATCTATTATTTTTATTATATATAAACATCACATCACTTCATTCTCTTCATTTTCAAACATAAATTTATTATCACTTCTCTTATTTTCCCTTCCCACCAAACATAAACTTACTCTCACTTCCCTTCCTTTCCCTCCCCACCAAACATAAACTTACTCTCACTTCCATTCCTTTTCTTTCCGTTCTCTTCCCTTCCCTTTCCGTCGTAGCCAAACATGCCCTTATAGGATAAATAAAGAAATACTATTTTATCAAAATTTGATGCAAGCTTCCTAAACGTGAAAGTTAAGCCAAGTCAAATCAAAATCCTATCAAATTATTTCAATAATTAGTTCCATGCTTTATTGGAACAAAAGTTTTTTTTCTTTTAGATTACAATTACGAAGGGGAATTGAACCATGATCTATTTAATTGTGGGGTAAAAATGAATAATATCAAACCAAATAATCAATTGCGTCACCGACCCTTTTAATGTACACTAATATCATTAAATGTACACAATGTCATTGATCAACAATTCTTATTAGTGGAACAAAAGAATTTGTATACAAGATATATATGGTGCTTTGTTTATGATTAATTTTGAATCGGTTATTTATTTGGATATAATAAGCTTAATACTATATTAAATATTAAAATAAGAATTATCTCAAAATTAATTCTAGTTTGAACCTATAGACTTTTGATTATTAAGTCGTACATGATAGTACTAGAATTTTGCTTCTATTTGACATATTTATTTTGTATATATACTTTAGGCATAATATTTCTTTAATTTTTGCAAATTCTAATTAGTTTCTCAAATTTGTGTTTTTTTTTTTTTTTGGAATAGGGTGGTTATGTAATTTGATAGACCATGGAGCAGATTAAAAATGAGTGGACGAAAAACTAGGTCAGATTATATTTGATAATGTTTTTTTGGATTTATTTTTCTTGAGTTTTCACCTTAATTTCTAATTAGTTTTTCAATTTTTCATGTTTTACTCTTGAAATTCTAATTAGTTATGCAATGTAAAGCCTAAGAGACTAAAACAATATCAATTGAATTGGTTTTATCATCAACATCTGACAAAACTTACCTCTTTTAAAACCCTAATCAAAACTAAAATGTGATGAACTTGGATCTTAATGTTTTCTAATTAGGATTGAACTTGGTGGCTTTACTTCCACCTACCTCTTGCTTTGCAACAATAAAGAGTAAAACATGGGGTGCATAAAGTGAAAGGTTCAAATCTCATGATGACCACCTACCTATAAATTAATTTTAAATTAATACCTATGAGTTTCATTGACATCCAAATACTGTAGGGGCAAGCTGATCCGGACAGTCACGGACATAAAAAAAAAAAAAGAGTAACGCATGAAACCTAAATGCATTAGATTTGAAAGAGTCAACAAAAAGCTATAATTTCTTTTTCAAAGACATCTATGCATGCAAATCAACCAACTCCCAAATCATAGCCCAATTATTGTTTTTTTTTCATTACAATTTCACTGTTTTGTTGTTAACAGTTTGTACAAAACCCTAATAATCATTTTGTCTTTTAAAATATCTCACAAAATAAGTTAATCAATAAACATTTCAATACCTTTAATATTGTTATTATTCATTTTCGACAAAACTACGAGACAAAAATTTCACATCGAAAACATTCATTGGTGGTTCGCATTTTTTCAGACAAAAATGAGACACCGCGAAAAGAAAAAGAAAAAGAAAAGTTAAATTGTTAATTATAAAATTTAAAATGTTATTTTGGTCGGTACTTTGTTCAATAATAACATTTTAACTTTTATTAGAAATCTAGTATAAGGACCATTTTAAATTTTATTGAAAATGCCTAAATATTTAAAAATAATACAAACCTTGAAATAAAAACCAAAACGACATTTTAAGGGGAAAAAAACATTTAAAGATTCTCACTGTTAAAATTATTTATTTGAAATAAAAACCAAATGTTGTAGGAATTTGAAACAGCCACAGAAAAGGAAAAATAATAAATAAAAGAAATGCAATTTTTTTTTTTATACAATAATATTAGGGGGATTCAAACATGTAACTTCGTAGTTACTAGGTCGTACAAGATTCCAGTAAAGCTATGCTATTTTTGGCAAAAAAAAAAAAAAAAAATGCAAATTTGGTGATGCTTTATTAGTCATATCAAAACTAAAAACTAAAAACAATAAATAAAAATAAATAAATAAAAACAGCCTAGCTTCCTTTTAAATCCTTTTGTTGAGACGTGACAAAAGGCAGAACTTTGCTTCGGATCTAAAAGCAAAATAAAATGAAATAAAAATAATATTTTTCACACACATATAATTAATTTACGTCACAATGTTTCATCACACATTTTCTCTTAATAATTTGATTTAACGTTGCATCAAATAAAGCTAAGTTGGATATATATATATATATATATAATGTAATTAAAGCTAAAAATTGGTTGGAGTAGAAAAAGATTTGATGTTAATGGAACCTAGAATCAATTCATTCTTTTAAAAAAATTAACCAAGATACCATGGAACGTTGGATTCCAAAAAATTCAAATGTACCTCTACTTAATATATAATTTTTTGGTTAACTTTTTTTTTTTTTGGTTAAAGAATATTTGTTAGTCAACTTAATCTCTTAATTTCTTGTGATCTCTTAATTTTACAGATTTTCATCATTATAAATTAAAATGAGAAGGTAAAATAACCCATATGTGGTTTCTAAAAAAAAAAAAATAATAATAACCCATATGTGAATCATCATAAATATTATGGTTTAAAAGAAGAAGATTTGTCATGTATAACAAAAATTAGCTAAAAAATTACATTTATAACACAAAATTGAAAATAATTGCACATATACCAAAATTCGGAGTGATTGAACTCAATCAAATTCAATCAATAACTAGTATTTGAGTTTGATTGAGTTCAATCACTCCAAATTTTGATATAAACAAATTTTTGATAAAAAATGTGCTATAATTTTAATAGAAAATCTTGAACTTGATATACATAACAAATTTCCTTAAAAGAACACCGAAATAAAAAATTTATTCATTATCATACACTGATAATATGATCTATATTGAGCCACTTTGTTGTTAATAATCTTCCGTTTTTATTTTTTACCTTATGTATTAACATTCATATTAGAATGAAAATTAAGAAAAAATAGGAAAGGAAATGATTATTTATGTTTGGAGTAGTAAATGAGTAAATAAATAATTATGAAAAAAATAAAATAATAAGCATGATGAAAATGAAAAATAGTAATGTGATGCATAAAAAGCTGTTGGGGGAGAGAATAAGGGGTTGTTTGTTTGACATATTTAAGTAGGATTTAATTTTATGATTTATTAACTTCTCCTTAAAATCCTACATACAAACAAGTTTATACTAATCTCTCATCATTTTTAATCATAAATTTATAACTACTCAATCATTCTTAACAATTCATTTTTAATCATTCATTTCAAATTAATCAAAATAATTTATTTTTAATATATTTTTTTAGTTACTAAATAAACTACTTATTTTAAATTTACATTTAAACAAAATTTTAACTCTAACTCTTCTACCTAAAAATTACATCCATATAAGTTCCTTGATCCCGTAATTATTCCATCTAACTTTTAAAATTAAATTCTACCTAAAAATGTTAGGAGGAAAATGAAAAAAAGATAATTTTTAAAAAACATGATTATAAATGAATAATTTTTCATTTTCTTGGGGCCAATTCGCAGGTGAATTAAAAGCAAAAATAAAAATTCAATAAGTAATAATAATAAAAGAGAGAGAAGGAAGTCGGTTACCTTGCTGTCAAGCTTTCAGGGCGGGAGAGAGGCGGCGAAAACGTCTGGTACGAACCATTTGGCGCTCTCGAATATTCTTCATCGGATCCTTCAATCTCTCCGATCCACACCGGTGAGTTACTTCAACGATCGCTTGTTATTTTCGCTGTTATTTATCATCGAAATCATTTGCCAGTCCGTGCTCGATACTCAATCACGAGTGTTCTTCGATCTTCAGAGCATCTACTCAATGGATACTGAGTATTCGCCGTGAAATTCTGAGAAATTTGAACTCAATCCACGAAATCGCACCGAAAATCTGCCAATTCTTGAGTTTTCATCGTTTTAGTTACTGAAACAGTGAAAAAATGGGCTATATTGGAGCACATGGCGTGGCGGCTCTACGAAGATACAAATACCGTGGCGAGGACCACTCTCTTGTCGCCAAATATGTCTTGCAACCTTTCTGGAGCCGTTTCGTGAATTTCTTTCCTCTTTGGATGCCGTAAGCTGTTGTTCATCTTTTAGGTTTTATTATTTTGTGAATTTGTTTAGTTTACTCTATCGCATTTCATGGCGTTATTGTTTGTTTTTCTTTACAAGCTCGATTTAGTTCGCAGCTTTAGATAAACCTTTGGCGTATAAATCTAGGCTCAGACGTTTCTGATAGAATCCCGATCTATCTATTAGTAAAGCATTACGAACATACACAATAAGCCAAGTGATTCGAGGTATTTGAACCCTCCCTAGACTCTTGAGATCTCTCAACACCTAATTCTCATACTATTCTTTAATATTGCTAAGGCCCAAACCTATCAGTTTCTTATTTAGTTTGTTCTGGATTTTATTTAGCTTTAGATAAGCTGTCCTTAGGATATAACTGTTTCTCTTGTAATATTAATGTTTTTTTTTTCTTGTGAATTTTGGAAATGGTTCTTCTCCACCGAATAATGTTTGCTCTGTGAGGATTTCTTCAGCCCAAACATGGTGAATTGATCTTGCATTTAGCACTGATTTGTCATTTCTACCTCTAATTTGATGGAATTTATTTTCTTATATGTATTAATATATTTCATGTCAGATAACGTTTTCTGGATTCATGTTTTTGGTCACATCTGCACTGCTTGGCTATGTGAGTGTCAATCAATCTCACTATATATATATTTTGTAGTTTTAGTGTGTTTCTTTACCTAATCAACTTTTTCCATAGTGCAAGTAGATTTTCTTTATCATCAATTTTGAACATTTTTTTAACGGAGCACAGAAAATTGAAGTATGATTCTAGAAATCTGTTGCCTGATTTATTTGTATGTCATGGAAACTTGATACGTTGTGGAATCGTTTTTTTTTTTTTTGTAAGAAGCTACTGATAAATACATTGAAAATTTCTCACTTTTCTCTTACTTTCTAAAGGTATATTCGCCTCGTCTAGATTCAGCTCCACCAAGATGGGTTCATTTTGCCCATGGGTTACTCCTTTTCTTATATCAGGTTGGATTGGTTCTTGTTCATTTCTATTAATAGTTCTCCTGTGTTGTCCTGCCCCTAACTTTTCGCTTGTATGCTAGACTTTTGATGCTGTTGATGGAAAACAAGCAAGAAGAACGAATTCCTCAAGTCCATTGGGGGAACTTTTTGACCATGGTGAACCCCCTTTTCATATTATTATTTTTTCTTGATTCTTTTGGGTATGTTTGATTGATATTGACTGGTGTTGTGCTCTCTCTTTTCCATATATCTTTTCTCAGGATGTGATGCACTTGCATGCGCGGTTTGCATCTTCTTCCTTTGTCTTCTACTCATCATTTTCCTTTGTCTTCTACTCATCATTTGAAGTATAATACCATTTTCTGAAAGTTGTTTTCTTTCAGTTTGAAGCCTTAGCTTTTGGAAGCACTGCCATGTGTGGAAGGAATACTTTTTGGTTATGGGTTATTGCAGCCATTCCTTTTTATGGGGCTACATGGGAACAGTAAGTAGTCATTAGCCAGAATAACTATTGGTACCTTTTTTTCTTACCCTTACAGACCCCATGGAGTCTAGAAGTATAAATTTCAGGGCATTGAAAGCAAATTGATATGAGGCATGAGCTTGTCAGTTATTTGTTGAAAACTCTTGACTAATTCTTTAATCTACATCATGTAGGAAATCTACTAGTACACATGAGAATCTTTTATTTGAATGTTAAGTCCAATATCGATTTGTAGATTGTTGACGTTTTTTCCTTTTTTTTCTACCCTTTTCTATGCAGTTATTTCACCAATACTCTAATTCTTCCAACTATAAATGGACCCACAGAGGGTCTTATGATGATCTATCTGTCTCATTTTTTTACAGGATTCGTTGGTAAAGTCCGATTTCTCTTTTTGTTCTCTACTTCTTTGCTTACGATCGGTATCCTTGACCCTTAAGTAGCAATTGTGATTTAGTTTCTTAGCTTTCTAATTCTAGGTGCTGAATGGTGGGCTCAACCACTTGGAAAATCCTTACCATTTTTAAGTTGGGTTCCATTGCTTCCAGGTAAACTCTATGGTTAATGTCTTCATCCTTTTCCCATGGCATGCTACATTTAGCACACACTGAATCTCCTAAATATGCACTGGCAAGCAACATCTTTAAATGTTCTGGTACCTTATTGTTCGTATTTTATTTTCCACAGCCACCTTCTTGCCAGTGGCTTTCTAAACATTGTCCAAGTATAATGCCATTTGGATAGTTTTGCTGATCTTGTAAATTTTGAACACGTTTGAAATATTTTAAAGAATTTTTTGTTTCAGAGTATGACAATGTTTTTATGTATGCCGTAATGAATCGCATTGGTTTGCTTGACCTGCATATTTGTTCTGCTTGATTACGGCCGATGTTTACATTTCCTTTTAGTTAATTGTAGCGGAAGCCTACTATTTATTTTTTTGAATGTCAGATGTTGCAATGAGCAGTGCTGTGATGTTATCAATGACAGCTTTTGGTCTTATTCCCACTGTTACATTTAAGTAAGCACACAATCTATTTATATAGTTGCACTAATGCAGCACTAAATGCGGATAATATCTGGAAAGATCGTTTTGTGGGTGTGCGGGATTCAGAAAGTTGAATTTAGTTTACAGTATGATCTGCTTTTGTGCAGTGTGTCCAATGTCTATAAGGTTGTTCAGGCTAGAAAAGGAAGTATGCTACTGGCATTGGCAATGGTAATAGCTCAAAAGGGACAATTTGGCAATTCTGTTTTTCCAAGTTTCTTCCTTACTAGATAATTTCCCAGTTTCTTGGCTGTTTGGTAATTTAACACTGGAAATGTTTTCTTGCAGCTGTGCCCATTTGCTGTACTCCTTTGTGGAATCCTGGCTTGGTATGATCTTGAGCTAATCAACATCAAACATTTTTTTTTTCCTATATGTATCTTTTGTTCCTTCAATGAACCTTCATTCTTGTGTAGGGATTACTTATCTCCTTCAGACCTCATAAGAAACTATCCACATTTGGTTGTGACTGGAAGTGGCCTTGCCTTCGGATTCTTAGTGGTAATATATTCTTGTTCGGTTGTGAATGTATATGTAATAGGATAACATCCGCCTAGCTGTATTTCTGTTAATCGTGGATTTTAAACCACACATAAATGCCATTTTAACTCAACCTAGACAGCATATTAAAAAAAATTAGAAAACGGTTTCCATGAAAAGTATTACGCGTGTTTTCCTTGGTTGTATTACATTTTCCTTGTATTTCCTAACTGTTAGCATATTCTTATCCTCTGATTCTAGCAAATAAAAATCTTTTTCTGCAGGGGAGAATGATTCTTGCTCACTTGTGCGATGAACCAAAGGGCTTGAAAACTGGAATGTGCATGGTATGCAACACACACATTTATATATTAGGGACTGTTTGTAGTCTAAATATAATCGTCTTTGTTCTCTCATCGCCCCATCCACCCCATCATTTTAAGGGTATCTTTGGTGTGGGTTGACAATCCATTGCGGTATAAGATCTAATATGCGGTGCTCTGATTCTACTTTGCAGTCACTTTTCTATCTCCCATTTGCAATTGCAAATGCACTAACGACAAGACTTGGTGAAGGGTATATATATTTGTTGTCCTATTTTGATTAATTAATGGAAATAAAATCCTAAGTGAGGATATTGAACCTATTAAACTGATGAACTGTTTCAGGGTTCCTGTGTTTGATGAAAGATTTGTTCTCATCGGTTACTTCATCTACTCAGGTTCATCAATTTTATTGATAAAAAAAAGTGTTACATTATTAGTTCGTCAACCGATTGTGTTCGTTGTTTATGTAGTTATGTTTTCATTAGTTCAATTTTGCAGTTTACTATTGCTAGGCTTTGAGATTCTTTTGATGTTTTGGGTGCTGCTACACTTAATCACATATACTCCATCTTTCTCCATTTTCAGGTGCTCTCTATTTGCACTTCGCCACATCAGTTATTCAAGAAATGAGAACTTCTTTGGGAATCCATTGCTTCAGGTGAGAGAGAAAACAAAGCCACAAGATAATAAATTTCTAGCAGCTACCAAATTGGAAAAATACTAGGATTCTCTCATCTATTGAGTATTGCCTCTTTCATATAGAATCATTGTTGGTGAGATTTGGTTGTTGCTCATTCATTTTATCCATACCTGTTAGATTAACCCATCATTTTAATTGGGTTTGTTGGTCATTTAACATGTTTGACATAGAATCAGAGTACGAGGTCTTAGGTTCAAACTCTCCTCCCCAAATAATATTATTTGCACTTAAGTGTTTCTTAAATTTGAAATCACGAGTAAGAGGTTAGTTGATATAATTAAATTTATGTCTATCAACTATCAATTTAAGTTTTTGAGTTGATTATCTTACCTATGTCTCGTTATCAATTTACTCTACCATGATAATCGACCAAAGTTATACGGTAAGATTTCTACTTGTATGAAAACCGAAAAGGACTGGATTTCATTGTTTCTTTTAGAAATTTTACAAGGAGAAAACATGCAGCTGATTGTGCTTTTCTTGAACAACAGGATAATAAAGAAAGAGGGTTGACATCTGCTGGTCCTTCCCATATTGGTATGCCCTTATTTTGAACTCTTTACAAATCATCGATTCCGATTTGAAGAAAAGATGTATCTAGCTGTTTCAGAACCCGAGCTCGAGCTGCTTTCGTGTAGACTGTACACCTTAGCTTAATAAAAGTGAGGTATTCATCAACAATATCCCTTTCTGTGTATCGAATCCTTGAGAAGAGTTTGACATGATAATAATACTGGGTGTGTAAAGTTTCAGAATTCATTCAGAAGTTTCTCGGGTATAAACGCAGCTAAATTTTGTTGCAATTTCTATATTCGTGCTTATTATTGTGTATAATCTGAAATGTCTAAACCCAATCACTAAATTGTGATTAAATGATGAAAATGTGATTCAGCCACCACAGAGAATTTGGAAGGCATCCAATGGAAACACGGCACGTCAGACAGCAAAGGTATATATTTCTTAGAGCATGTGGTATATAAGTTGGGGTTTTAAAATTTAATGATGAGCATATTGTAATCAAATAAAAAAGTAAGACATAATCTTTGGTGTTTTATGAAGAGAGGATATGCTCATAATCATGCATGAATATTGAAAGTGACAATCCCATTAACCCCTTCTCCTTGGTTAAAAGCTTATAAGTTACATAAACAAATAGCAAAATTATTAATTAAGAAAAGTCCGTAGGGACATCATCATTGCCAAATGCCAACTATATTAGAACTTAAGTCGGAGTAAGCTTTTTATTTATTATATTAAATAAACTAATGGATTGTCGAACTGTTCCATTTTGTGTATTCCAATAATGTGAAATGTTCGCGCGTGTATGGAGCGTGCGACTTTCACTATTATGATCCCTTTTTTTCTCTCCTCTAAAGAGCACCAACCTTGGAGTATGTTGTATGATGCTATTTTTCAGTAATGAATAGTGTAATTTATGTCGCGAGCAAAATATTTGAGGTCCTACTTCAAAAAAAATAAACAAAACAAAATTTTAATATTATTTTTATTGAACGTACAAGGAGAGAACAAAGCATTTGCATTCGTGGCACAAAAACACCAAGCAATGGCACTAGTTTGAATCCGATGGTTATGAGTTCGAGTTCACCATAATTATGTAGAACCCAAAAAAAAAACATATATAATAATAATAATTGGCACACCACAAATTCAGCTTATTCATTGTTGATATGTATTTATTCTCTAGGTGATTCAAATTCACATATTTTAACCATAGTTAAATTTACAAACTATAATCAACAAGAATAGTAGTCTTAACTTGTAGTTGAACTCAAAATCACATATTATATTTATGAGCAATACTTACTTTAAGAGTGAACAGCCTTAAAATTACATATTTTTATTTTATTTTTTAAACAAATTGACTATAATTGATGGGGAGAAAAATTTGTGGAGTAAAATGTAAAAGAATAAAAACATGTGGTGGTCATACGGATGAATAAGTATTTCAATACTTAATTCACTTTTTGTTAAGTATTGTTCTATATTTATTGTAGTAAAAATATTGTAACATGATAATGGAGTAGAAATGAATTAATATTAAATCAGATAATCAATTATACATCGATCTATTCGATATTAATTGTAATGTTAAGTTGTATACCATTGAAATAATACAATAATTTACAAGTTATAATCAATCACTTATACAATTTCTTCCGGGTAGGAGTGGAGGTGCTGGAAATATGAACACATACGTTGCTTTTCAAATCGGAAATATGAACACAGACGTTGCTTCTCAAATCTCAACAGTCTCATCTTTTGCAACATCATTTTTTGATCAAGCTGTTAAATTATTCATATAATCTTTTTTTTTAAATGTTGTTGAAATTTTGTAGGGTGTTTGTTTTTGGTAGAAGAGACGGTGGTTTAATGATCACGTGATTGATTTTGAAAATTGGTATTTGATTTTAATTTATTTGAAAGTAGTGATATGTTTACGTGAAAACTAAAATAATCACCTTATAAATATATTATCTCATGGATTTAAAGTAAGTAATAAAAGTGTTCGCCAAAAGTAGCATAGCTCTACTGACATCTTGTATGAATTAGTAATCACGAAGTTACAGATTTGAATCTCTCATTTCAATATAGTTGTATTAAAAAAAAAATAATAAAAATGTTTAATTTTAAAATATATAGACTAAACTAAAACTACTCCGCACGTACTTTAACAATCATATAACAGGTACAACATTCAGATTTAAGAAAATTGGAAGATAGATAGTTACTGAATTCATTACCTTATCGGCTCCGATCCAGTCCACCAACAGCAAACACATCTTAAACTTGGTGGATTAAAATATTCAAATATTGAATTAAAAAGGTACAAACTTTATTAAAAAGAAATTAATTCTTTTCCTTTTCAATTTTCCATCCACTGCCACTGATGAGACATTCCCTCTTCCATTCCTTGTCTTTGTCTACTACGCAGTGTTTTACGCTCTAAACCCCAAAACAATCCCTTTTACCAGATCTTGGAAATAGACCTCCAAAAATTACACATACTTCCAAATTATTCAAATTTAAAATTAAATAACAAAAAAAAAAAAAAAAAAACAGATTCTGAGCAAACTACACGAGTGGCTTTAATATTCGTAAACATTCCAGAAAAAGAAAACTAATAATACATCGATATTTAAAATTAAAAACAAAAAAAAAAAGACTTTTTTTCTTGTTCTTGAGATTCACTTCAAGTTCTAGCAATTAAATCTTCATCTTTCTTCCTCCCATTTACAGCCCAATTCGGCGAATGCTTAAACATCCATTTCCATGCTTTCAAGCTTTTCCTTCCCTTCTTTATTCCCCTGTCACTAACCGTAATTCTACAAGAACCACCGCCGCCGCCGCCGCCGTACATCCCCGCCGGCGCGTCGAAAGCTCTGGTGCCACCAAATACGGAGTTGGGATTCGAAAAAGGGCTTAAACCCATTTTGGAAACAGAGGATTCTGCCTTCGATTCCGTAGTGAAATCCAATTTGAAATCTATAAACCCAGACTCATCAATTCCATTAAAATCACTCTCTTTCAAAGAAAAAACACGCCGATTTGTATAATCGCTTTCGTAATTTCCACATTCTCTGTTATCGCTTTCAAACCCACTTTTTCTCGGCTCTGTTTCGCTAAACCCGCTTCTTCTAGCAGAATCGCACACAAATCCCCCATTAACGCTCGAAGTTCTCGCACCGGAGATCGAACTCCGGCCACCGGAAACCACCATGTCGCCGCCGTCCTCCGACCCAAAACCCCCATTTCCGCCGCCGCCTCCGCCGCGAAAACTGCAGAGAGATCTGGATCTCGACACACCCATGTAATCCACCATACAAACATCACTTTTCTCATCGAACCCACAATTCTTTTCCCTCTTTTTCCTGAAAAATTTCCCGATTTTCCAAAACCCACTTTTGGGGCTCTTCTTAATCTCAACGCACGAACTATTACTCCTCTCCAAAACCAAAACCTCGTCATTTTTCTCAATTTTTGGCTTGATCGGACCCAGCAGAGAAACCCCATTTCTCTCATTCTCTAACAGAAACGAAACCCGCCCAACGCTCCCCACTTCGACAGAACACGAGTTTCGATTGGACGAGATTTCGATCTCGGAGCAGGAGCACGAGGACAGCCTCTGCTCGCCGCAGTCGGAGCAGACCAGTTTGATGAGGCGATCTTTGAGGCAATCGGCGCAGATTCCGATGGAGGAAGAAGAGGGGTGTTTGGAACAGGGGAATTCCGAGGCAGAGGAGTAGAAATCCATGTCGTTGGTGTAAGTTTGCACCGCTTTGCCTCTGTCTTTCATGGCAGAAAACGGAGGGATTTTGGGTTCTTCGGCTGAAAATGGGAAGAAGGAAAAAACAGAGACTGATAAAGTTTTGACTTTGGTGATTTGTGAAAAGGAAATGAGGTTTTGGAATGAGACGTAAAAATTACGTTTTGTAGGCACAAAGGACAGTGAGAGAGGAACAGAGCAAACACAAATGTGGTGTGTAATGTTTGACATACCACAATCTAAATTATCATAAAATATTAAATTGGTCTCTTTTTTTTTTTTGAAAAAAATATTAATTTAAAATTAATTTCTAGGTGACCACTATGCGGTTTGAACTCATCACCTTTATGCACCGTTAAGACCTTTTTGATCAATTGAGCTACCTATAATGATTTCAAAACTTTAATTTTAGTCCAAAAAAAAAAAACTTAAAATTGACATGGATAGAAATTTGAAATCAATATTAATTGAAATTAATTCAATGATGTAATAATTTTAAGGGGAATTTGCATGTATGTTGCAATAAGGGAAAAAAATTGTATAAATAGCAACTTTTTAAAAATATTTGTAAATATAGCAAAATCAGATTTATAGACTCCATCAATAATGTCGGATAGATTTCATGTCTGATAGACTCCATCAACAGTGTCTGATGGACTTCATCAATAGTGTTTGATAGAGTCTATCAAAAAAAGTTGCTATATTTGCAATATTTTTAAAAAATTGTTATAATTCTAATGTAGAGTAAGAAATTTGGTATATGGTGCAAATTCTCTAATTTTAATGTAAACAAAGACAAAATGTGAATAGGTTTATAAAATTTATAGAAGAATATGATAATTATTTCTAGAGAAAATAATTTCTTTTAAAAAATTTAAAAGACAACTTTAAGTTTTTTTTTGTAAGTTCAGGTGAAATTTAGCAAAACTCAAAATTTTAATATTAAAAATTGACTTTAGAAAATTTATAGATTAAAATAAAATAAACATTTGAAAGTTGTGAATCTAAACAAAAAAAGAAAAAAAAGTTAAAGTATGAAAATAATATTATTAGATAAAACTTTTTGTTTCTCGTAATGTGAATAAAATAGTCATTCTTTAATAACTATATGGCTTAATTTAGGCCATACTTTTAATTTATTGTCTTACTTGTATATTATTATTAAAGAATGCTCAAATTAAAATACTACGTAAAAAATAGATCATTAATATGTCTAATAAATTTAATATTTAATAAAAATTCAATTCAACATCATAATATTAATCCGATCTCTAAAATCAATATTTAATTCTACAGATGAATGCGAATAGTAGAGTGAGTAAAAGGAAGCAGTATTTTGTGCAGCCCATTATTGCAATCTTCATAATAAGTAAAGAGGAAGCAGGTGGGTTGTTTTACTACTCTGCCGCAGGGTCCAGCTTTCCATCCTGCGCCCGAGACCTGGTACTCAAATCGTACGGCTGCAGATCCATCAATCATTCTCGCTGTGTATCCAATCCAGCCCCACTCTCCTCGCTGCCGCGTGCTCTTCAACCGCCATCAAACCTTGCGTGTTTCTTAACCCTAACCTTCCACGTGAAATATTTAAAACCTTAGCTAAGTGGAGTTAATGAAATCATATATATATATATATATAAAATTATATATATATATGTTTTATTATAGGTACCACTTGGGAGTGTTTAATTACTATGTCAGAAGTGGATAAGATTTTAGTTAAAATGGTAACTTTTTACCATCAATTAGGAATAATAACGTATGTATTTTTTGTTTTTATGTCAAAAATATATATGTTGCCAATAATATATGGCCGTTTGAAGTTAAAGAACAAAGATATCGTTTTCAAAAAAAAAAAAAAAAAAAAAATCAAACAAAGATATCGAACAACAAAAATTGAATGTGAATCCATATTTTTTTTTTTTTTTTTTGTTATTCAAAATAAATGATAAAATGAAAGTTTTTTTTTTTTTTTTTGAAATTAAAATGAAAGTATTTTAGTGGGGGAGTAGTGTTGTAACTAAATAAGAAATGATGAATTAATTTTAGAGTGGATACCTATTTATGAAATATTTTTTTATAATTTTTCAAAACATTTAAATGGTATATGATTGAATGATATATTCTATAAAAATATTATCGATATATAAATAAAATAAAATAAATTACGAAATGATACACAAAAATTAGTTATTATTTTACAAATTATGGACTTTTTATCGAGTAAGTATTTCATCATTATATTTAATATATGATCAAGTAATTTTAAGGTGCTTCAAAAAAAAAAAAAAAGGTGTTTATTAAGGAAGTGATTATAAATATCGAATATTATATAAGAATATTTTTTTTGACACAGAATATTATATAAGATTTTATAAAAGCTTAAGAACACTAATTTAATTTTAATATCATGAAAATGAGATTCTAACTTTACTAACTTTTGTAATTTTTAAACACATATAGACTAAATTATATTTTATTAAGATTATAGAAACCAAATTCATAATTAAGAAACAATAGGGTAAATTATTGCATACATAAACAATTCTATTTTGTGAGAGGATAAAAATCGATAGACCAAGGTAACTTTTCAGGTAGAGATATTCATTTTTTATGCATGAAATTTCCATTTAGATGGAGAACAAAGTCGAATATGAGAAAAATCTCCCGCACTAAACGATGAGAAATATAAAAATTCCGTCCCAATCTCTTTAAAAGTGATAAATTTTATGTAAATGAAAATTAGATTTAGTGACAGTTCCTGACCCACTTCGATGTACATCTTTACCCTAAGGTATTTATGGAAGCTTCAACCTTCCCAAAACAATAATTCGTAAAATAAACAAATACGAAACAAAGGAACTTTAACTAAATAAGTAGGGTGTCTCTATAACAGCCCGATTCATCGCTAGTCAAGATATTGTCCGATTTGGCCCACTGACCTTACAGGTTTGCTTATTCCATATGGGAAAACGCGTCTTACTAGGAAAAGGTGTCCACACTCTTTGTAAAGAGTGCTTCGTTCCCCTTTCCTACCGATGTGAGATTCCCATATGGGTTTGAAACTCATAGGGACGTTGAACCTCTCTAAAGGGGTGAAAACTCATAGGAGAATCTCACATCGGTTGGAAAGGGGAACGAAGCACCGCTTATAAAGGGTGTGGATACATTTCCCTAGCAAGACGCGTTTTTCCCATAAAGAAAGAAGCAAACTTGTGAGGCCAGTGGTCCAAAGCGGACATATCTTAGCTATTGATGAGTCGGGCTGTTACTGACAAAGCTAAATCACATTTGTAAGACCTATACATTCTAAGAAGACAAAAAACTTATCTGCCAATGTGTAGTGAGAAACTTAAGATAAAATAATGTGATATCATGTTTGTGATCAAGAAATTCATCCAATACCAAAAAAAATGAATGAAAATTGCATGTGAATGAAAAAAATGAATGCTCTATGTTAATAGAGACTGTATAGTAAAATAGAGTTGAGTGTGGAAGCATGCAACTTCAATTTGTCCACTATCTTTTCTACACACAATCATTACTAGGGGGGACATGATCCCCTACGTTGTCAACTCACTAGATTTCGCCACGTGTCTCCAATCCCTTCCCCTTCGCCTTCTTTAATCCGACGGCCCTGATTCACCCCCAATTTGTCACTGGGAATTGACAATTGACGTGTCGTGTACAAGTTGGGGGAAAATATACATATATATATATATATTAAAGAAATCATACTGTGGGTCCCACCTCTTTCCTTCACATGCCATGCATGATCACATTCTATATTCCCCCTACCGTTATTCCACAAAATAAATAATAAATCGTCATATTTATTATCATAGTATTTAATATCGATTTTTAAATTTAATAAAATTTAAGAGTAAAAAAACAAACACCTTAATCTAGCTAACCGAAAGGATGAGTGGTGGAGTAGTTTTATTATTTGGTTGTAAACCAATTCAACACTAGCGTTACGTGTTCGAACTTTGTAAGAGTCGATATTATAACCCCTCTCTCTAATTTGAGCCACGCTGACCTAGAATAATCTATTATAAAAGAAAATATGTGCGTGCACTCGGCGTCGCCTGACCGGCCTGGGCGTGCCCGGGGCCTCCTGCGCGGTTCAGGTGGGACCGTTTTCGCTCGGGGTCTCCTACGCCTCAAGGGCTTTGATTTCTTGGGCTGATTTGTTGGGCTTTTCGCAGTAGCTTCTGGTCCATAACAAAATGCATAAAGTGATGAATTCAAATTCATGGTGGTCATCTACTTATGAATTCTACGGATTTACTTGGCATCCAAATGTTGTAAGTCAGACGATATGTCCTATAACGTTAGTCGAGGTACGCGAGAGCTAGCCCAAACTATTATGGCTATAAAAAAAAGTTGATGACTTCAACTATATATTTGTTGCAAACAATCACTTATTAGTATTTCAAAAGGTAAGTATTACAGAGGTTAAGGCACAAAAATAAAATAGTAGAAAAAAATTACAAAAAATTCCCACAACAAGAATCATAAAAAAATGATCTTCTTTCTTTTGAGCCCAATTTGTTGTGGGCTGCTGTTATGAAGTAGGCATTGGATTTGGAGTTGATTGACTCAAGGGAAATAGTATTAAATGACCATTTTTTAAAAAATAATTAAGTAAATCTCTACTTATATTTTGACTTAAAATTGATGTCCAAAAATAAAATTAGGAAAAAAAATAATTAAAATATCTCTATTCTACCCCTGATTTTACTTCGTTTTGGCGTTTAAATAAATCATTTTTTATATAAAGATTTATCCAAGTCAAATTAGTTACCTAAAATCATAGAGATAATTTTTTTTTTTTTTTTTTTAAAGATAAAAACCCATTGATTTCCTTTTTTACATCATAAATATTCTGATTGAGATTTTACAAGAATAAGATATAAACTGTATCTATGCATTTAAGCAAAAAACCGTTAGGACATGTTTAACTTTAAGGGGATAGATTGGGTTGTGTTGAATTGAGATGAGATGAGAAGATAAGTGAAATAAGTTTATGTTTGAGGGGAAAGAAAGAAAATATGAAGTTATGTTTGATGTGATGGAAAGAGAATGATTGAAGTTTTTATTTAAATATTTAATAGTTTTTTAATAATTAAAGTTATGTTTGATTTGATGAAAAGAGAATTGTTAGTTTTTATTTGGAAAAATGGCATGCAGGGGTTCGGACTCCAAACCTATTGCCATTTGGGGTTCGGACCCAAAATATTTGCAAATCGGGGTCGTCACGTCTCTCGGAGAGACGCGACGACCCTTTTTTTTTTGTCGCGTCTTTTTGAAAGACGTGACTCCGGGTCAACGGTCAAAACGACGCTTCGATTGACGGAAAGACGCGAATTCGAAACGTCAGTTGGGTCGCGTCT
>JBBMEF010000002.1:2421640-2436507 GCA_037832685.1 Sicyos baderoa | reverse complement strand
TGATAGACTCCATCAATAGTATTTGATAGAATCTATCAAAAAAAAGTTGCTATATTTGCAATATTTTTAAAAAGTTGATATAATTCTAATGCAGAGTAAGAAAATTGCTATACAGCGCAAATTCTTTTTTTTTTTTTTTGTTTAGAGACTTCAATAAATATGCAGAAAAATATATTCTAAATATAATACTTTTTAAAAGTTTGAAGTAATAATTGATCTTTTTTTTTTAATTCATCGACCATATTTAAAGGTGAGGAATTTGTCAATTACAACCTAGCTAAGTTTGACTTTGACAACATTAATTCCTATAAAAAAAACTTTTAACAACATTAACATAATTGAAAGTATAAAAATAAAAAGGAGTTGAAATTGGTGGCAAAAAACAATACTAGAATATTGGCAAATCTGTCGATGGATTTCCAGATTTGCAATTATAGCAAATAAATTATATCTATATCATTTATTCCTATAAATTATATCTATATGCATAAACCTTAGCAAATAAATTATATCTATATCATTTATTCCTACCGAGCTTGTTTGTTTGACATATTTATGTAAGATTTAATTTTAAGATTTATCAACTCCTCCTTGAAAACCTACATCCAAACAGGTTTTTATTAACTCTTTCTTATTTTTACTTTTAAAAATAACTAATTTATTTTTAATTATTTCTTTCAAATGAATCAAAATAAATCATTTTTATCCAATCGTTTGTAATCATTTCTTTTTTAACTACTAAAAATAACTACTCATTTTAAATTTTCATTTAAATAAGGTTTTGACTCTAACTCTTTTACATAAAAAGTACATCCAAACGAGTTTTTAGCTACAACTTTCAATTTTTAACTCTTCAATATAACTCCTAAAATTAAATCCTACCTAAATATGCGAAGCCTCTCTAATGATTAATTAGGTACTATTGAAATGCATTAATGAGTGGGTAAAATATTATCTTAAATGAAAGTCCAATCTTGCAAGTTGTCACTCGGTCCTGAGTTAATTAAGATGCCTTCAACAACTTTTCTTTTGATCATTCAACTTCCAAAACATTTCCATTCCCAAAATACCCCTTTCTCATGCCTGTCATGTTCCTGGCCTTGGTTGAATCTTCAAAGTTGCCCTAGAAGCATATCTTATATCTTTTGATCTAAGAAGTCAAAGATTGAGTTTCACTCTAAATTGAAAATGAGAATTAAAAAAAAAAAAAAAAAAGAGAGAGAGAGAATAGATTGATAATAGCCTAAATATTATTCACATTAGTAGCTCGAATGTTAGATCATTTATCTTTATAATATCGAGTCGTATATTACAAAGCGGATTGGATTGACAAGAGAGGCTCTCTGCTATCATGTTCTTTTCTTTGTCAACAAAACTAATGTAATCTAATCCTACAATGAATTCCCTCACTTTTGTAATGTACATAGAAATTTGGAAGTATAAAACAAATGTTTTACCAACACCTCTTTTATTTGGCTGATGCTTCTACTGCATTGTCAGACTTGTACAAGAGCAAGAAAACAGCATCATATCCAATGTGTATTTGTAAGTAGTTTCATTTGGTAAGCACGTCGAACGGACATATCCTTCTTTCGACGACAAACAAATGAAGATCGAAACCGATGTTGTGCTTGTCAAGCAGTAGTAGTCTGGTTTCTCTCTTTTGAGTGGTTCCTTTTGGCTGCTAACCGTGCTGTCGAACCCACACTCGTTGATCGGAGTGAGCTCTTCCGCAGAATATCGCAGTATTCTTGATTGTGTAGTTGCCCTTCATTCCTAATCCAT
This sequence comes from Sicyos baderoa, assembly GCA_037832685.1. Taxonomy (NCBI): domain Eukaryota; kingdom Viridiplantae; phylum Streptophyta; class Magnoliopsida; order Cucurbitales; family Cucurbitaceae; genus Sicyos; species Sicyos baderoa. Next base: position 2,434,722 of record JBBMEF010000002.1, on the reverse strand, counting down.
AAAATCAATTGATGATACATAGGGAAGAACCTCATTTGTATTGCTGAGTAGGAGAAGTAAGGAATGAGTGTTGAGATCACAACAAAGATAAGAACTAGCCAGTAGGAAGGGCAAGGGGCAAGGATTTCAATGAAGATCTGGTAAGCATTGGTTGAAAAATTCGGGCTCATGGACCCGTAAATCAGGAGAAAAATGTACCAGATCGCAATCGAACCCCAGATGAAAAGATGTTGTATCAAGGTGAAGTAACTAATAGCAAGTGCCATTTGCAAGTTCACAACCCAAACAACACACGAGTACATTGTCGCACCGAGAATATCCCGCCCTACAGTTTTCCCGTCGGAGTTGAACGCCTGATTCTCGAGTGCTCTAGTGCATAGGAAGAAAACGATCACAGCACTGCACAATCCATTAAACATCCAACTGAGTATGCGAAACCAGCTGAAAAGAACATTCTGCACCCCTTGTTGGTATAAGAGAGGAAACTGCCACATCAAACAAAGAAATGAAGCCTAAAATTTGGCAAAATGCACTTAAATTTATATGTATCGGGGCCTACTGGTCTTAAAGCAAAAGAGAGGTCATTTTCTTGTGACAGAAAACTTGAAGGTTTCATTTTCTTCCACAACAAGATGATAGAATATATGTGCATGTTCCTCAAGATCTTTCACCGTTGAAAAATGGTTTCATGTTTGATAAAAAAAAAGGGATTTTTTTTCTTTGATGACCGGGAGTCGGAGCTTCGCTCTCCTAATACTCGAAGCACCATTGATCCGTCCCTAGGCTGCAACACCGGGATACATCGGAGGAGTAGAGATATAATTGGTGAGTGTCTACAAATTAATGCCACAAGCGGGTTTCGAACTTGGGACCTCGAGGAGCATTCCCTCAAAGCCCAAGCCTTCAACTCTGGTGTTGATATGCTTTGAACTATTTGATGTCTTACGATTATTTAGTTGGGGGTCTCGTTATATGAAATATGTAATCCGATTTCTATTTTCGTACGTGGACTTTTATGTAATTGAGTCTTATCTGTAATAGAGTTTAATTAGAGTGCACTATATAAACTCGAATTAAATTCTAGCACCCACGATTGACATTCTGTATTTTCGTCATCTCCTAAATAAAATGTTATCTCCTTTGCCCGTGGTTGTAGCTAACACACCGTTAGTGAATCACGTAAATTCTATATTCTTCTCTTTACGTTTTTCTTGTATTTTCGATTGATTGTTGATTGCCGTTTTCATAACATCTGGGATGATAAAAAAAAAGGATTTACATAGTTTCTAATCTTTTCTGGATTTTGATCTCATCAGTTACTTAATGGTAGGCTAGAGTTCAAGAGAAAGGATACGGAAAAAGCAACCATAACTAGAATGGATTGCCTGGCCCGGATTTCAACAAAGAGTTCTCCGTTACTTAAATCGGAATCTCGAGCAGCAACTAATACCATACATGTCATTCATGAATCAAGGGTCAAACTATTCGCTATTTGTTTACTTTCCAAACAAAAAAAGGTTTGTAGTTCACCCAGGCCGACACAGAAGCGCCATTCGAAAACCGGAATATAAGCATATTAACCGAGCATACCTGGAGACAGAGTCGTGCGGAGACATCCTGATCAAAAACTCCCAAAGCTACCACTGGAAGTGACGAGAAGTAAACATTGTAAAGTGATAAAAACCAATCATTATATGCAGGTTGCCCAGAGAATGTTGTGAATGATTCATATAAGAATATGGTAAAACCAAAAGTAATATTCTTATAGAAAAAGTAGCAAATCTGCAAATAGAGAGAGAGAGGAAAAATTCATCAATGTACAGAGTGAAAACTATGAAATATGACACTTTCTGAATCAAGATATATAAATTTCATTACCATTGATGATATCCTTCTGTAGCACCAATGTCCATGCACAAGAAGCAGGCGCTCTAAATATTTAAACTGCGCAATCGCAACGTCACTCGACATAACAGCCTGAGTTGAAACATAAAAGAACTTGTGAGATGATGGAAAATAATATTGAATGTTCAAAATGCAAGTGTTGTCTGCTTTCTTAAGCACCTGCATTCCTTCAGCACCACTAATTCCGACTCCAATATCCGCTTCTTGAAGCATTCCTACGTCATTCGCACCATCGCCGATAGCTAAAGTTGTTTTCCGTGTTCCTGACTTAACTAACCTTGTTACCTGCCACCATTAATCAAGGTCAATATCTTTTAGGTGTGAATTTTAGAAAAAAAATGAAGAGTCGAAGTGCGAGAAAACTAACCAGTGCCTTCTGTTTTGGAGACGAACGGCAGCAAATAACAGAAGCACAACATATCGCTAGATCAAGAAACAATGCCTTCACACTATCCTCCAACGCATAAGAAAGTGATTTTCCATCAATAATTAATGCAAATGCTTTGGATAGCCCACTTGATGAAGTGATCTGAGCTCTCCCACGAGTAATCTGCTCGCGGACGCATTGCATCGATACCTACAAGGTTGTCAGAATGATTTCAGCACAAGAATGGGTACAGGAAAAACAAATATTATTCTTCAAAAATAAATTCAATACTCATGCATAGGAAAGATCCAACCATGTAGTGTAAGAAGTTCAAGGAAAGCCAGTTATTTCCTTGCTTGATAAATAATTTAAATATTTAATAATGTTTATTTCATCTCCGAAACAGCGTAGAGAAAGGTTGAGTTTGGCGATCCCTTTGAATCTCGACCAGAAAAATTTAGTAGCTAAACAACAAGAACGATATCAAACTGGAAGAGAGAAAACAGCAAATAACATAAGTTCTTTTTGTCTTTGATGTTTGGTTCAGAAATCCTTCACGTTTATTTTTTGTATATATAATATCCATGAGTGTCAGACCAGCTTACGTGCACCTCCACTATTGTTACAGAACATACCGCCTAACTCTATAACATTTGGATGTCAAGAAAACTTGTAGGAAATTCATTCCTAGGTAGGTGGTCATCATGGATTGAATCTATCACCTTTTAGTTATATAAATCCCTCTTGATCACTAGGTCAATTCATGATGGTTGATATCTTTCACGTTTCTATAAATCACTATCATTGATGCATGAATCAATATTAGCTTCATAGACAAACATGTATAGGATACATCTGTATTTCAATTCTGAAGCATAAGGGAAACTTTCAAGCTTAAAATGATGTACATGAAAAAACAATACATATCAGAATGCACATGCACACATAAACAAGCATGGTTCTATGGAATCCAATCTATTGTATACTTAATGAGGAATGAATATAGATTCACCTTGAAGATGGAAGCCTTATCCCCTGTTTTTTCTACCTCCTTAATTTCTGATGCCTCCAGAGTAATGACAATCTGCTTCATATCTCGTCTTAGTAAGCTACAGGCGAAACTGTAATTTCGCGCTCTCGAGTTAGTATTAATCCGGATATGATACAATTCACAAAAAACAAGCATCCTTACCCAATATTTATGGCAGTCTCCATTTTGTCCCCTGTCAAAACCCAAATCTTAATTCCTGCCTGAGCAAGCCTGTCAATGCACTCAGGGACCTAACAGGAACAATAGGAAGAAGCATTATGATGGGTCCATAAGGGTTTTAAGTTATTATTATATTAGTAAGGGTATTTTAGTAATTAGTCATTTGTGTTTTAGTTTAAATAGAGTAGTTAAGGTTCTTTGTGGGTATGAATATTTTGCTATTGATTGTCTTGCTCAAGACATTGGGAGAGTATGGCCCTCTCGACAGGCTACGGTATGGTATTGTAACGTTTTTCTATCTATTATCTTAATCTATTGTGTTTCGTTATTCATCTTTTCGGTGTTAGTTCTATTGTGCTTGTTAAGATTATCAGTGTCTTAACACATTAATTCCAGTCCTTTAACTACAGTGGTTCACTACTATCAACCATTAACACTTTTTAACCCACCCCATCTTGAAGCTTGTCCTCAACAGCAGTGGCACCAAGAAGAGTTAGATTCCCCTCGATTTTATCAGTTACTTTATCGATCAATGATTCTCGATCTATGCTAACCAAACTCTTGGCCATACTGAACTTGTCATTGAATTCTCTGTACTCGTCCTCATCGAGCTCGCGGTAAGCTAGTATCAAAGTCCTCAAGCCTGCGTCAGCATACTCGGTGACATGTTCCTTGGTCTCCTCTTCAAACTCCCTTCCATTTTTTCCTAGCCTTTCAAACATGACACTGCAAGACAAATGGAATCATGGTGATTCTGAACCTTAGGTCCTTAACTAAGAAAGAGATAAGAATTCGAAAAAGCATAGCCCTTCATTTAAACCACAGACCTGTCTGCACCTTTACAGAGTAACATTATTTTATCCTCCTCATTTCTTACTATGACAGACATCCTCTTTCTTGAGCTGTTGAACTCCAAAACATTCAACAGTTTATATGTCCTGCAAAAAGACGATGCGGATGACATGATGGCATTCGAAAATCAACAAAAAGATAGCTTGTCGTCTACACGTGAGGATGGAAAGAGAGAAAAAACATCAACATTTTAGGTTCACCATGCAAAGCATGTCCTAAATGTCAATTAAGGGTACCACCTACAATATGCTACTATGAGTGGGAGGTTGGGAGTGGTCTTGATTTCGAGTCTCTGCCAAGTCGTTTCCCCCCAATTAAAGTTGAGTTCTACTTATAAGACATTTTTCAAATTTCTAAGCCCACAAGTAAGGAGAGTGTTGGTTGATATAATTAAATTTATCTCAACCTATCAACCTAAGCTATTGGGTTGATTGGTGATTTATAAGTTTTAACACGTCTCTCACCGACTTACCACTTAATTTCTTTAAGCTTCTAAAAAAAAATCAATGCTCTTAGCTATGAAGCTCATGAGTATGCCATCAACTAAAAGAAACATCACAAATAACAAATGCCAAATAGTCACCTGTCAACTTTCTTGCCTAATGAAGGATCAAACTCATGAAGTGATATGCTTGTCTGTGTTCTTTTGTAAAACTCAAAGCCGAGTTCCCTAGCTGCAATCACAAATGCTGCTTCATCGGGTGATTCAGCCTCATAAGAAATCTCTCCACTGTCGTCATTGATTTCGGGTATTGCCGTATGACAAGTTGCAAGAAGGCGGAAAAACATTTGGATAACATTTGCATGAGGCTCATTAACCCAGTTCCCATTCATAATCCTATCATCCTTAAAATTAAAGCCCTTGATATGTGAAGTTTTATTAGTATCATCCACTTTTTGATTACCCCCATTTACAACTTCATGCAGTGATGATTTTTTTTGTCTGCCTATTGCGCTTTCTACCTCGGTGAAGCCACGTCCATAAGCCCTCCCCGCCACTGAACACTTAATAAACTCCATTGAATTACAGGTTAAAGTTCCAGTCTTGTCCGAAAGTATCGTATCCACTTGACCAAGTTCTTCATTCAAATTTGAGGTGCGAGCCTGTGCAGGTTTATCGGCTTCTTGATAGTACATATTAATATCTTGATTGATAAACATGCTCTGAAGAACCTTGACCATTTCTATTGATACATACAGTGAGATTGGAATGAAGTAGTTATACAACATCATTGCTGTAAGAAAATGGAAAATTGCAGCTAATGGAGCCCTTTTCGGATCGTAGAAAACTTGCGTATCATCGGGCCTGAGATACCATCTCTTCACTTTCCCATTTTCCAAATCATCACCAGTCACAAGGCCAAAAAATATAGATCCAATCAGAGCAAGCAAAAATAGAAGACAGAACAAAAAATATATAATTCTATCCATCTTCCTCTCAACTTTGCTTCTCTTTGAAGGTGGATCAGTAGAATTTTGAATAACCTTCGTATCGCGACCAGTAAAGACGACAACCCCATATATATAATCTGTATTCCGAAGTTTAGAGCCTCGAAGGAGTAGTTGTTGAGGAGATAGAGTATATTGTTGCTCTTCCAACTCCAAATTGCCAACAAAACTGTATAAGTTTGCATTTGGATCCTCACATTTGATGATAGCCTTAAAGCTGTTGAAGATAGAATCCTCAATCATATGAGAAGTTACCTCCAATGCTTGTTTTAGTTTCAAATTTGTCTCACCATCAAGGTTCATCGTCTCGACATAGCAGACTGCGTCCTCATAACTCGATGAAAGCAAGATGATATCTGCTGGAAAGAATTCATCCTTTTCAACTTTCACAATATTACCCACCTTCAGATTCATCCACTCTGTATAAGCAAAAAATCCATCACCTTGATGCACTTTAACCTTTCTATTGTTAACCTCAATATCCTGAAAAGGCCCACTTGCAAAATTAGGGACCAATGTGAGATGAGTTGCCAAAATTTATACCAAGTAAACATTAACCTTTTTCTATCATTTTCCCAGAACCAATTCATTGATCTTTCCAGTTCTCCTAGTCTTTTAGACTAAGACGGTACTTGAACCACGCATGTCACTAGGCCAGACACCAAGAGACATCGAAGGAATGGAGACACGGGAGGTGTCTACAGATTAATGTCACAGGTGAATCTCGAACCTGGGACCTTGAGGGGAGTACACCCTCAAAACCCAAGTCTTCAACCACTGCGTCACCCCTTGGGGACTATAGTTTATTTCATTTTATTACTAATCGGAAGTCTTTCTTGTAGTTCCTCATGAATTTGGAGTTTTGTTTTTCTCTATATTTCATTCATTCAACGAAATTGTATCCTATTAAAAAAAAACTAAAAAAACTACACCTGCAACAGAGGAAGCTAGTAAAGAAAAATGATCTCCTCAACATTTTATACTGAGTTGCAGAAACTCCAACATGAAAATTCAATTCAATATATTAGGATTAACAGGAGGAAATGAAAGAGGTTGAGAGGCCATGAAAGGATCAAGTTCAACTCATAAAGTCAACTACCTAAACAAACAAGCTGACAAAGTAGATACAAATACCTGTTTTTTTCGCCTCCAATCTTCGATGCCTTCTTTGATCATCGTAGCCGAAATGACAATAATAAGAGGGATAATGGCGCTAACAGCAAGATAAGGAGTAAGGGGAGTAAAAGCAAGGATCCCAGTAACTAAAAAGTAGAAATTGGCCACCCTCCTAAATTGCTCAAACAAGGACTTGGGCAGGAAATTAGCCAAAGTATACTTGGTGGTACTAACATAATTGTCGATATAGTTACGAATTTCGGCCTCGAAACAGTCTGGTTCATTTCCGAAAACAACTCGAGAAAACCCCGGACCGCCAATTTGTGAATGATCATCTCTTAGAGAAGCTTTCCCACAAGCAAATGAGTAGATCTTGCTAAAATGCAGCTTTCTCCTTCTGCCACCACTCATTTTTTTTCTATCCCACAAACTTCACACAATACAATGAAAAAAGAAACTCAAACAACCTGAAAATGAAGAAACCTTGGAGTTTCCCCACAACATCCACTCCCAAATCCAAAAGGGGAAAAGTAAAGAAATCCAATACCAAAACTAACACAACCCCATGATAACAACAACTCTAAACATTAATAAAGCTCAAAAGTTCAAACCAAACATGAACCTATGAAAATTGAAAGCACTTATCCAAAGAAGAACCAAACCCCAGTTGAAAAAAACAGAACAATAGAAGAAAAAAAACCATGTAAAGTTGGGTTATATTGTAATCTCAGTCCTAATTTGAAAAAACCCAGAAACAGAAGCTTCTAAATTTGTCATGAAATGCCAGAAACCGCCAAAACAGTTCCATGAAAAGCCATCAAATTATAGCTGGAGAAGCAAAACAGAGAGATACAACTCAAAATCCCCAAATATTTAACTCTCCCTCTAAATTTCGAGCGATTACACCAAGACTTTGACTCGATCTCCCACATTCTGAACAAGTTGACTTCAATTTTCTTCTCTCTAGAAATGGTGGTTTCGAATTCGACAAAGCTTCCTAGAAAATCACAAAAAAACAGAGAATGTCATTACAGACAGAATTGGAAAATTGGCTCATGAAAAAAAAAAAAAAAACTCAGAAGCTCACCAATGGCGACTGGTTTTCTGCTCTGAAAGGGGCTTTTCTCTATTATAGAAACAAACAGACAAAACAATGAACGAACTTTCTAAATACCCATTTTTAATTTTGGTAATTTGTTTCTATAATTAACATTGGTTTAATAATAGCGCAGTCTTTGCCTCCCCTTGAAGCAAAATAAAGGGATTTTTTTTTTAATATGTATATATATATATTTTTTCAGAAATCCCCAGAATCTGAACCAGAATCTAAGATGATTTCTGAAAACGAAAACTGAAATTCGAAGGTGCAATAGAATTTTAGTTTTTTTTTTTTTTTTTGGGGTTGTCTTTGTGTTGGATTAATGAACTAGGAATAAGGCGAGAAGACAGGGGACACGTAAAACATGTCGAATTTGGTCAAAGTCAAACCAGTCTTTAATCAATGAATTTCATTAGGTAAATATTTATTTACACTTACTACTTTTATGTCAAATTGTCATTAATAAATATTTATTTTCGGATTCAAACCTATGATATTCGTGTTAAACTGATTTACAACTAAAAATTATTGTACTACTAACACATTCGGTACATAAACATTACACATCTTTTACTATACAATTAGTGCTAACAAGAGTGTATATCGAAAATTATCTTATTTGTTTTGCACGAATACTAGGATTACTATGTTGAGAGTATTTGTTAAACATTTTTGTCCTTTATTAATTTTCTATAAGTTGAATATATAATTTAAAAGGCCATCAATATTGATTATATCATCAAAATTAAAGCCAAATATAACATCTTTTTTATATTCAAATGTAAATTGATGTTAAGAATCTTAAACTAATATAAATTAATCTATTTGAAAATAGTTGTATCATTTATTATAAGGTTTGTTAATTTTCCTTCCTCCAATTTGTATTAATATATACGTATGAATTTATCTATTAAAAAAATTAGAAAACTATAAGATTAGTCAAATTCACAAAATAAATACAAATACTTTAAAACATTAACAATCATAACTATTTATATTAATAGTAATATTGTATTAATAATACATAATATTATATGGATGAGTATTTATAATATAATATTAAATGCAGTAATAACTAATAATATAAATATTTTAATGTTTGTCTACATTTTTATTAATCTAGCCTATCCAATACAATATTAAAATAAATATATATATTATATATATATATAAAAGAATATTATAAACTAAGTTTATTTAAAGATATATATAATTTTTATTTTTATTTAACCATATTTGGAATTGAAAATGTCATAGTAATATTGTTGGCAACCTACACTGCATTGTAAAATTGATTACATGAACAAAACTTATAATTTATTTAAATGTTTGAACTCTATGTTCTATAATATTCTATACAATCAAGAATACTTTGTTTTTTTTTTGTTTTTTTTTCACGTGGGAATATTCAAAGAGTGAGAAAATTGAAGAGGCAAATTCACAAAAGGGTAGCTTCTCAATTATTAATATAAACCCTTTACCCCAACATGCAACTTATATATATATATATATATATATATATATATATAAATGTTTCAATAAACTCATTTCCTTTTCATTTTAATTAATTTAATAATTGTCAATGTGTGGGGCCACGCGATTGATCTCTCGAGATATTTGGTTTAACCTACTACATTTTATCTTCTAATTTTATGTGCAATTTTTTTATTTTTTTTATTAGTTTAGTTCAACAACAATAAGAAATTAGAGTGAATTAGATTAAAGGAAAGCTTTTTTTTTTTTTTTATTGAAAAGGGATTAAAGGAAAGCTTTGAATATATAAGAGATTGGTAGTACGTTTAAAATTTTGTCCAAATTGCCAATAAGGTCGAGCTTTATTGAATAGTATGAGATTGTAAGTTCAAAATTCTTCACTTTTTTCTAAAAAAAAAAATTAATATGAAATTCTCCGCCTTAAATATTGATGAATTCAATAAAATAAAATAAATTTTTAAATGTTGATCATAGTGGAGTATGAATAATTTATTAAAAACTGCATTAAACAAATTATTAAAAACTAAATTATTCAAAATAAGAGGTTCGAACTTTTAACATCTTGATGATCATAATCACACATTTAATCTCGACTCAAATATATATTATCGTTTTGGGCTTTGTTATTTGTTAATTATATTGCATTTTATATGTTAAAAATTGATAAATTGTTTTTTTTTCCTTTAAGGAAAAACTAGAAATGTAAAAGAAAAAACTAATTCTTGTAGGTTACTAAAATTTGCATACTTACATTTTTTTTTTTTTTTTTTTATAAAAAACAAACTTTGTTGGCTTAGTTTGTTTTATTAGTTGGCTGAGTTGCTTTTTTAATACCACAAGAAATCAAGAAGATACTTAATAAAGAGGATACCATTTTAAATGAAATAAATTGGTTTTTATTTCAACTTTTTCAATAAATACATTGGTTTTTTTTAGTACATAAATACATCGGTTGTTGTGTAGACTAAAAATTACAAGAATACTTCTAGATTAGAATTTCAATATCTTTATCCTAATAATTATGTGAATAGTGTCCATAAAGAATGACCTGATTGAAAATTTGGGTTTAGAAGTCATGCTTTCCTCAAGGTTCTAAGTTTAAGATTTACGTGTGAGATTAATTTGTAAACACTTCTCATGTCTTCTTTTTTCTTCAATGTCTTTCGATGCCTGGTCTAATGACGGGTGTGATTATCCAAATTTTTTTATAAAAAATGTTATGTGAATAGTTAAGTTAATAAATTCGTTGACAAATATCGACCTAAGAGTAAAATTAACTCTGCACAAAGAGAGAATTTATTAGAAAGCTCTACTTTTTTTATACTATTTTTTAAGGCACCAATTTTTCAATATTCTTCAAAAAAGATGCATAGTTCAACTCTATAAAGAAACCTTTATCACAAATGTTGTTAATTAAAAAAAAAAACAAAAAAACAATATTCTCAAATTTAGCCGAAGAAATTGTCAATTTTTTTTTTTTTTTTTTTTTTTTGGAGTACAAATTGGGAGAAAAATATAATTAGAGGATCTGCCATTTTAGCATTGTATGGTTATAATTTAACACTTTTAAATTTTGCCATTTATTTGTTGGCAATGGTCATGTTGTTGATTTGTCGATTGTTTAGTCTATTCTCATTAGTTGATCAATCATGTACGAAATGTCAAAGTTTGGTTTATATATATATATTAATGAAACTGAATTTTATCTTTAAAAAAACAAAAGTTTTGCGTGTATCAAATATATATATATAAAAAATAAATAATAATTTAAAAAGTCTTAGCGTGTATTATGTACGTATATGTGACAACCTAAATATGAGTTTTGTTTTTCATAAGACTTCATTTTTTTTTTTAGTACTTAGGGGTGGGGGAATTATAATACGTGTGACGCTGGTGTTGAACTGATTTACAACCAAACAATAAAATTACTGTGCCACCAACGGTTTCGGTAAGACTTTATTTTTTTATTTTTATTAAAATAACTTGTTATTTTACACTTTTGTTTATAATTATTCAGTTTAAAGAAAACTAGTATAGTTTCTTTATAATCATTTTTATATTTTTAAATGAAATAGTTGAATTGTTAATCAATTTTGCTTCAAAAAAAAATTGTTAAATCCTTTTTTTTTAAAATAAAATAAAAACAGAACTATTCGGTGCTCATGTTAGTTTCCAAAACTTGACTTGTATTTTAAAATATCGGTAAGAATTAGATAAAAAGAAATCATGGATAGAAATAGAGTAATAAATTTAATTTTTTAAAAGGAAAACCAAATCATTATTAAACTAAACTTTAGCAAATGACTTTCATATAATACTTCTAAGTGATTTTCTTTTCATATTAATTTTGAAAAGAATTCAACGTTTGCTTTTAAAAAAAATAGTTGGATACTAGACGAATATAGTTCTTATGGTATGATATATAACATACTAATGGCAAGATTACAAATTTAAATCTTACATCTCTTTAAATAATAATACAAATTAAACAGCAGAAAAACATTATTTATATATATTATATATATATATAATATGAAAATTTGTATTAATCATCTAATTTTTACCAAATAATTATAAATTGTCAAAATTTAAAATATAAAAAAAGTGACAAGTCAATAATATCAATGATTGCATTTATATGTTTTTTAAAAATGATTTTATTTGTAATTGTGTTTTTTGATGAGTGTTGTAAATTTTTCATTTAAAAAAATAAAAAAATAAAAAATAAAATAATGGTTTTGGTTGGATTCCGATTGTAAATTGGGCTAGCTAGAAGTTAGAGCCGGAGATTATTTAATTATTTCCAAGTGTGGTCTCCTCTCGTGTAATCTTATTATTTTTGTTTGATGCATTTGGGTTTGTTTGAGTAGTTTTTTTTAAAAAAAAAAAGTTAAAAAATGAGAATTATAAGTCAAAAATTCGTTTAAATGTAATTTTTGTATTGAAAAGTTAAAGTCAAATATGTTTAAATGTAAATTTAAAATAAATAGTTATTATGAGTGGTTTAAAAATGAGTTATTATGATTGATTTAAATTAAGTAATTAAAATTGAGTGAATAATTATAAATGAATGATTAAAAATGAGATTTCTTTTTGTAAAAAGTTAATAAAAATTCCGTTTTAAAGGTAAATTTTTGAAGAAAAATTAGTAAACGTCGATTAAATTGATAAGCACTAAAGCGTCGTATTCGATGATGACCTAGTGGAAGGAACACCCACGTAACCATATAACCAAAATGGATTTTTAAATTCTACAATTCTTTAAATTCACAGACAAAAAAGCAATACAAAGACCAGAAACAAAATGATGAACGTGTCTAGTGGAAAAATAATAATAATAATAATAATAATAATTATTATTATTATTATTATTATTATTATTATAATAATAAAAAAAAAGAAGGAAAGAAAATTGCAAAAAAGGAATAATTTTTTTTTATTAATTGTATTTTGAGCGAATGGAAATATATAAGAAAAGAAAAAAAAAACAGTGATTAGTTGGCAGGTCAACAGGCTACAGTAGTTGGGAAATAACTGGTGTTCACGACCAGTACCTTTCTACCACGTTTGGGAACATTATTATTATTATT
>JBBMEF010000002.1:2387982-2421540 GCA_037832685.1 Sicyos baderoa | reverse complement strand
ATCTACTTAATTATTTTCATTCTTTTGCTATCTATGCAATTATTTATCCCATTTGTGACATCTATGCAAAATCCCCTAATAATAATAATAATAATAATAATATTAATATTAATAATAATAATAATAATAATAATAATAATAATAATAATAATAATAATAATAATAATAATAACAACAATAATAATAACAACAACAACAATAATAATAACAATAATAATAATAATAATAATAATAATAATAATAATAATAAAAGATTTTTTTCAATTTAGTATTACAATTCTTTTTTATTATTTTTTTTATTTGCAACTATTCGTTTTCAAGATTTGTTTGTACTTTGTACTTGTAAATCATTGTTAAGATAGGTTTTTTTTCTTCTCCTTTAGTCCATTTATTGGTTTTTCTTTTGTTTAATGGAATAAATATTTTAAGAAAAGTTGTACAAATCCTTCTAAATTGGTTACAAAGACCCATTTTTAATATGATATTTTTGTATTTTGTTAGGTGATACAATTACATTTGTAGAATTCTAGCACATTATACTTTTGATTACTTGTCATAAATATTTTATTTTTTATTTTTGGGGTTTTTGCATGAATAAACCAAATTGAAAAAATATTTATAATATTAGGCAAAAAGATATATATTTAGCAATCATAGTCAAATATATGGTATAATTAATATTTTTTATATGGTATAATTAATATTAATATCTTAATTATACCATATGATGAATATTACTTATATGATATATTTAACTATAGATGTCAAATATTTTTAAATTTGCCTTAATCTGTAATTATTTTGTGAAAATTGGACTATCCAGCACAATTTCCCTCTATTTTTTTATTTTTGTATTTTAGTCCATGTAATTTAGATTTTCATTTAGTCCATCATACATAATATAATGTCATAGAAATTGTGTTATTTTCAATTGTCTAGTTTGGAATGTGTTGGTTGATTTTTTTTTTTTTTCCTTTCTTGAAAACCTGTTAGTTGAAGTTACTTTTGTTTAATTAATTGATAGGTTAGTAAGGTTAAGATGACTAAACCAAAAACTTTATATTATCTTAACCTTTCTCGGTTTTTGGTTTAGTTATTAGATGACATGAAATTCCATCTCAAAATTAATTACAATGAGGAGTAATTTATATCTCTTTTAAATGTTTGTTGAACTGCCACATGCGATAATTGTGAGATTTTTAGTGGTTAATTTGTACATTTTTTTAAAAAAATCTAAATTAACCGTGATTATATATAATAAATTATTGCAACTATCTCTTGTATCGGGATACTTTGAGAGCAAATTAAAAAAAAAAAAAGAATTATATTAAAAAAAGGATATAACAGTTTAATAGTTATTAAAAAAATATATAAATGATGAACAAAACATATGAATCTTTATAATAGTCTTTTTAATAATTGAAGTGGTTGAGTTATTGTTGAAAAAGTTGCCTCCTCGACAAGCCCTTTTACGAGATGATGTGGCACTATTAGATGGCTCGTCCCTAAGTTAGGTATCGAAGACATCAAAAAAGTAATTTCACAAATAAGTCTTGAACTTGAGGTAAGTATCATATCAATAGGGTTTATCTCCTACTACAAGAAGGTAAGTATTGATTTCTAGACTCAAATTCTGACCGTAGAATTGAAATGAATTAACACATAACCAATTGCACCACCATAACTAAATCAATTATTGAGATCAAAGTTGATTTAGTCCGACCATTTGTACCGATCAACCGAGTTTTTTTTCCCATTTTTCTTAATTTCAACCAAATTAAATGGTCGTAATCAAATACGCAAGCAGTGAGTGCTGTGGGGGCAGCATTTATCTCAACATTAAAGTTTTGACTTTTTTTAATAGCTCCATCTTTCATAGACCAATAATATATATTGAACTTTTCTCTACTCTACATTATTGTTTTAAACTTTTTAAATAATTTAATTTAATCTTCCAACTTTTTAAATCATCTTATTACAATATTGACATGTATTAATCTAGTTAGTAACAAAAGTGTTTATGTTCCTAAAAAAAAAACAAAAAATAAAAGTGTTTATGTCATGTTTTGTTCATCGATTTATTATAAAATAAATGATAAAAAATAGGTTTAAATTTATAGGTTTAGTTAAGTTAGACTTTTTTTAAAAAAAATCAATTATGTGTTTAATATAATACTGTCATATTCAATATTAATATACTATAAAATTAGCAAACCTACTTATGAGATTATGACTTCAATCTTATCCTTAATTAGGTCAATAATTTTTAAATATAAGGTAGATCGTAGATATTTATGAGATACAAAGACTTAAAAATTAAACGTCCAATTACTTATTACAAAATTCTCTAAAAAATTGAAGGCGTGTGCTTCTAATTTAACTTGAAAAGCAAAATATAGTTTTTTTTTTTTTTTCTTAATTTAAAAAGAAATATGTAATAATAGAAGTGTTTTGTTTTTGTTTTTTTAAGAGGCATTTTTTCATAAGTTCACTAAAAATATTTAAAAATAGGAAGATTCAGATTGATGATAATAGTGAATTCATAAGTATCTAAGTTGTAATTAGTTTACACAAAAAACTTTATAATCATACAACATTTGATTGTCAAAAAAAATTGTATGAAATTAATGTTTAGGTGAGGGAATATTATGAATCGAATTCATAATTTTTGAATTCTAAGCCAATGTATGATATTTATAATTCAGGTGAATTATGATTAAATTAAACTGACTTTATATTTAAGCAATGAAGTGTTCTACACGTTCAACATTTGTTCGTAATGTTAATATGAAGCTAAAATAATTACAAAGTGAAAAAGACAAAATACAAAATAGAATTCAAACTATATTAAGAATGATATAAACCTTATATTAGATGGATGACTATAAGAAGAAAAAACAAAAAAATTAACCAAAAGGAAACTATATGGTGACGTGGAGGACGTGGATTGGGCCACGCGTGAAAGTTAGACATTAATAAGATGAAAAATAAAATAAAATAAATAAAAAACCTTCATATGGATCTGGTGGTGCTAATGCCATAAATGAATTTTCTACGTCAGTTACCAAATAAAGCGAACCAAAAATATCCCAACTTAAAAATGTCGGCCAATAATTCTTTAATTTTCTTTAATTTCTCTATTTTCATTTTCAGCAATACTCATTTGCTTATTGTTCTTTCATTTTTAATATCTATAAGAGCATGTCAAACACTAATTCAAGCGGTATTATTGTATATCTAATGATCTGGGTTCGAGTCTATTCTGCCCCCAACTATTTATATCTCAAAAAAAAAAAAACATCAATAAGGACATGTTTAAGCATCTATTTATATAAATCTTTAAATAAGTCAACTTAGTTTAAATCTATATATTATGGATAACTACTGTATTGATGCGTTCACTAATTTAATTAAATAGCATATATTTTTAAAATTAACTTGTAATGGTTTGAAATAAATAATAATATAGAGAAAGAAATAATAATGACAAATATTATATTAGAGCAATAATCTTCCTTTATATAGATTTTATTTTATAACTATGAATTGATAAATTAATAAACAAAAATTCAATTAATGAATTGATAAATTAATATAAAAAAATTAATTGATTTCAATGAGTAGGTTTCAAATATTCATCATGTAACACCATTTATACTAATTTGATAAGTTTTTTCTCAATACGAAATACATTATTTAAATGAACAAATATTCTAGTTTAATAAAAATACTGATTACAACAATCGGAGTGGGGGAGACTCAAACCCAAGACCTCTAGGTCATTAGGTGAGCATTGATGCCGATTGAACTATTACTCTATTGGCTCAATATTTGCATATCTTCTCTTCCTCTAATCTCTCTTATTTATAACCAAATCATTTAACTATTTGCTCATATGACCCTGTGATATTCCTAATTCTTCCCAGGCCCAAACCTATTAAAATGATAAGGCTAAAAAAATGAAGAAAATGATAGTTAAAATTGATATATTATAGGACCAAAAATATTTCTTACAAATCAGAGTAGCTACAATCGCTTCATAAATACTTAGCCAACCAAGGTAGATCCTTACTGTCTTTCAGTGCAAATGAGACGTCATCACTGCACCACAGTCAAAACACATAATTAAGTTAATCAATGTTGTATTAAAGTGTAATTGATTAGACAAAAGTCACACCATTTACACATGAATAATCACCTCCGAGTACTTAATTTGCTAGTAATTTACAAACAACATAATTTTAGTTTTCTAAAACTATATAAGACTAAAGTAATAATCTCAATTCTACCAACAAAACTGCACAAAAATGAATTAGCTTTAAAGATTATATAAAAAAATCTATTATCTACTATAATTAAGATGAAAAGACCTTGGAAAATTAAGTTGTAACTTCTGCAACCGATGTTTAGCTCCCGATTCACATAAAATGATTCTACATTCACCAAGCCTACAACTGCAAAATTAACAAAAGAGCATGCATGGTTAATACAGCATGCCAACCATCATGGAGTAACTCAATTGATCAAAGAAGGCCTTGAGGTGCATAAGATAAGATGATGGGTTCAATCTATGGTGGCCACCTACTTAGAAATTAATGTCCTATAAATTTCCTTGGCATTCAAATGTTGTAGGGTCAGTCGGTAAGTCCCGTAACACTAGTCGAGGTGCGCAAAACATGGCTTGGACAGTCATGGATATAAAAAAAATTACATAATGCCAAAGCAATGAGTCATTTATGTTATTGCTACCCACCCAAAATATTCTCTAATTATGGTTACTTCACTAGAGAAATTATTTCCTTCCTTTTTATATCCAGAGACAACTTCCCCAAAGTATTTTGTTGTCAAGAAACATAAATTTTAATCTTTCAAGCTCATTGCCCAAATATATTATTGAAATCAACATCATAAAAGATTAATAAATAAATTAATTTGCCAAATGTGATGGACCCTTTTTGTTGGTTCTTTGTAATACTTGTTTTACCCATATTGATTTTGGCCACCTTTATCTCTCACATTCATTAACCTAAAATATAATAGTTGATTTTTCATTACAAAATTAGAAATGTCTAATAAGAATTTGTGGAATGCAATGGTATCTCTTACCCAACTTTCAAGAGAGCATCATATCCAGGAAATTCTTCTCCATTGCTTGTACAAAGGTACGAGACGGTCGTAGCAAGCTGTAGCACAACGAGAAAAAAAAGAAAAAAAAAAAAAATGAATGTACTTACAAAATGAAACTTTGCACTCTAAAACAAGAAGTTTATTTAAAAAATCAATATAATATTTAGTAGAAAGTTACAAGTAAGAAAAATTGAAAACTTGAATTATGGACCTTTTCAAAGGTTGCTTCACCCATTCCAGTTTTATAAAGTTCGTGCACAATGGCTGTCAAGAAGATCTTACTATGCTTAGAACAACTCTTCATCACCTACACAAAAAAGAGGAAGTGAGTTTTAGCTTCAAACTTAAAGATGCATATCAAGAAAAATATAAATAAATTATGTTCATATTTGAAAATGTCTTAATTAAAAGCCTGGAGATGATAAATTAATAAATAATAAAAGAAGAGACCTAAAATTGCAAACAAAAAACTATATAACGATATTTTTTTTTTTTAAAAGAGAAAAGTATACTTTTGAAAAGATTACAAGTAACAAACCAAAATATAGATCAATAACGTCCAAAATGAAAGTTATTTTTGTTTTTTTGGAAACCGGGAAATCGAATCTTTGCTCCACTATACTCGGGGTAACCACGCCCATCCCTAGGCCTAACACCGAAAGACATCGAAGGAATGGAGACACGAGAAGTGTGTCTACAAATTAATGTCACACGGAAATCTCAAACGTGTGACCTTGAGGGGCGCATACCTTCATCCACCAATAAAAACCTTCAACCTTAAATATAATATTTACCCATGCACCAAAAATTCATACTCTAGCAAAAGACTACTTTAATACACTAAACTTACTTGAATATGTGACTTTGAGGGGCGCATACCTTCATCCACCAATAAAAACCTTCAACCTTAAATATAATATTTACCCATGCACCAAAAATTCATACTCTAGCAAAAGACTACTTTAATACACTAAACTTACTTGAATATGAGGTGCTTGAAACATTTCTTGAATCGCTGCTTCCACCTCAGATATTCCTACATGTGTTTTTGCTGAAAAGTAGAGATATGAATTTAAATACCGAAAGACCAACTCCTATATAAATTTCAGAGATAAATGTCTGTGCAAATAAAGTTTAAAAAATTGTCGTTCAAACTTGACTACATAAAAATTTATACCATTCATATCAGTGTCGGAAGTCAAACTTAGCTTCTTTATATGATAATCCGTAATTTCAGCTGCACGCCTACATATCTCTAGAGCACGTCGTGCATCTCCGGAAATAGCAGCCACCTGAAATGATTTATACCATATGATGATCAAGTAAATAGCACCCTAGATTATAAGTTCAATGTATATTATGGTCAAAGTCAAACCATACATAAGTAATGCCTATTATAACTTTATGGTACACAAATTGTTTAATTTATTATAAAATGTTGATTTAAAAGCTAACTACCTTTCTCGATGCAAATTCAATGGCTTGTTTTTCAAATGCATCAATTCCTTCAAGGCGGCTAGAAATGATTTGTTGAAGTTGCTGATAGTTATAGGGGCCAAAACAAAGCCTTTCCATACCCATTCGACTTGAAATTCGAGGAAGCAACTTTTCAGGGAGATCCATGGTGTTTGCAATTCCTGAATTGGAAGGTTACTGTTTAATTTCCATCAGAGAGGTTACTGATAAAACACTATTGCATGTTCCCAAGGGGCTGTTCGAAGGGTAGATAGATCCTTGATGAAGCTCTAGTAGAATAGCTCTATGATCACATACTCGAATAAAAATAATCTAAATGTGTCATTAAATTAAAGAATATTGCAAGGATATCTTATCAATTTAGATGGTCTCAAAAAATCTAAAGTTAAGACCAATTGGCCATCATTGAATGCCTTAGAACTTTTATAAAGAAAGAAAAGAAAAGAAAAAGTGGCAGTAGAAAGAAGAATAGAAGGAAGTAGAGCACCATCAATGAGTACCTATCACAATCAACTTTGCCTGTGGCTTTGTTGGCCAATCAAGAATGTTGTATAGAACCTGTTAGAATTATTTATGAAAATAAATGAGAGAGCTAATAATCAAGTAGGTAGTAGTACTATATTAAACAAGCATAATTAAATAAAAATTAGAGATTACTAATAAAGTAGCTTTTCTATAGAACAAGCATCAGAAAGTGCAGCACTTACTGACTGATTTCTTGTTACAAGAAGATCAAGTTCATCAATGAGCAGAATACAAGGTCTTTCATCCTCTTTGCAATTATTTACATCTGAAAACCGTTTGGTCAACAACTGAAGAGCCTTTTTCCAATTAACCCTATGCCCGGTTAATGCTTCGTATATAACCTTAAAGAATATAGAGCATAGTAAATAACAATAGAGGTTGCAACCAAGCCAAGTCAACACCGTTATTACCCTGTATATATTTTCTGGTGATGCCAGTTTTAGACCGTTAACCTCCACAAAGCAATGAGGCCTTATATTTCCTGCATCAACTTTCGCCCGCAAAATCCTCATTACCGACAGCACACTCATTGTCTAGATTCAAGAAAAACATGGCATGTAATGTAATCATAATATTTTTCAAACGAAAGGAGAAAAGGAAAGTCTAGTTTAGATATCAAAAGTACCACATCCACATGTAAATAAAATAATCCAAGAAACAAGTATGACCAGTTGCTGAATAGAGAAGGTAAATGCTACCTTGCCTGTTCCTGGAACACCATGGATGTACAAACAGCGCCCTAAACATTGATCATCACATATGGCACTTTCTATAAATGTAGTTATCTCCTCGATTTCTCTACATTTACAGATATGTTATGACTTATGCAAAAGGAAAGAAAAATTACCCAGACGAAAAAGATTAATCAAGTTTCTACTCACTTATTCCTACAAGGTAAAGATTTGGGTAATGACGACAACATGAGGGTCGCCTTTGCTCTTTCCAATTCAGTCTGTTTGTGGCATCTTATATGCTCTGGGATCTTCTTTGCTCCTATCTTTTGTAGTCCACAAAAGCGTCCTTTTCTTGAATTCTGCTATTGCATCAAAGCACTCAAAAGGGGCAGTTTGCATGATCAAAACCAAAATATATATGCAATAAAGAAGAGGACTCATACAGCAGTCAATTCATGGGTTGAGCTTGAGCAGTTTCGAAAATGTAAGAGTTGTGCTCTCTCTTCTTCATATTCCACATCTCCATCTGAATCAGAGTCTGCATTCTGGTCCAACTTCCAGTCTTTGTCACTATCAACTGCTTCACCATCCTACCAATTTAGAACATCCAATAATTTAAAATATTATAACTATCACATCCAAATACTAATTCCACGTTTACCTCCAAAAAAATACTAATTCCACTTTCTGAAGGCTTACCTCTTCTTTATCGATTTCAGCTAACCGCTTGAAACTATGCCAACGAACATCATACTCATACTCGCATAAAAATATATCATCCCCTTCCTTGGCATTATTATAGTCTTTAGGATTCATGACTAGACATAATCGAAGAAGAGATTCCATCTGCAATAATATGCATAGAAATGTTGACAATGATCAAGAGGATTTCTCATCACAATGAGATCAGATTAAAGATATAAAATATAACCAGAAGTCGTAAAAGAGAACAACTATATAAATATTCATTTCAATTAACAACTCTCTTTCCTTTCTTGAAGTATAGAGAGAAACTTGAATCTAGTAAACCTTTCTGATAAAAAGAACCTAAGTTATTACATTTTATTTTGATTAAAAACAAAATAAAAAAACCAGGACCTTGGTTGGTTGGCCAAGTGCCCTGTCGGTACTTCCTTCCAATTTCTTTTTCTTTTTTTTTATAGGAAACGAAAACATTTTCATTGGTAAGATAAAAGTGTTACAAGGTTTTGGGCCACGTTCTGAGCCATTTTACGGTACTTCCTTCCAATTTCAAGGTCTTTGTTTTGATTCTTATATAAAATATCCAACTTTCATTGCGAAGAAATGAAAGAATACAATAGTATACAAAAAAAAAAAAAAAAAAAAAAAACCCACACAAGGGAGCACTAATGTAAAGAGATTAAGGGTGTTTTGGTTAAATCAATGATTGAGGTTAGTATCCTTACATTAAATTTGCAACTAATTACAGCACCCATTGGTGCATCACAAATAACCTTGCTCTTTAATGATATAAGAGCATTCTGTGCATGATTGCATATAAATTTCATTGACATTACCTTTCAACTAGATAAACTAGCAATTAGAAAGAAAAAGATAGATGAGACGAGGAAAAAATAAAATAAAGGAGAAGTACACTAAACTAAGGAGAAAACAGCTACCATAAGTTAAAAAGAAACAGTTAATTACCTCAATATCTGCATAATCATTAGTCAAATAAAGCTCCCTCTTCAAGTTATGTGGTTGCCTCCCTGCTGCGGTCTCCTCTGGGATTATATACCATCTAACGTTACATTGATAATTACCATTTACTTCTTTCCATAAACTGCACGTTTACAATGGTCTAGTAAGCAAATTATACACATGAAAATACGGTTGACACTTATAAACATAAAAAAAAAAAAAAATCAAGTAAATAGAGTTCCACCTTTCAATGTGAGCAGCCCATAAGTCACCTGCCAAAAGCTTCTCTCTCATTGTCCTAGCCCGTTTTTTACCCTTCGGAGGCTTTGGCAACTGAACTTCCTTGCCCATTTTAGCAGCTTCACAAAACCCACAAATCCAATCTCCCTCAGGGACTTCCTTCATTGGCGGCTTCAAACACTTCAAATGAAAACCACCAAGGCAATCATCACACTCAATCATTATTGCCTTTCCAGACTTAAAGCACACTCTGCACTCCTCAACTTCAGGGTCTTCGTCGTCAGAGCTTGCATCCTCTCTCCTCTTGACATAAACATTGTCTCCTGCCTCAAATTCACCACCATCAAAAACAACTTTTTGATAATACACCCTCTTCCTTGATCTCCCACCACCTTTTTTGAACCCCTCGGACTCAAAATTCTTTGAAGCAGTTCCTCTTGTAACTACTGAACTCTTACGGTAAATCTTTCCCTTTTTCCTCTCTGATTGATCAGGTGATAGAGGAGGAAACAGAACTTTGTTTACGTTAATCTCATTACTCTGCTTCAACTTTTGACTCACTCTAGGAGATTTATCAATTCCCCCAGATACACCATATCTCTTAGCTCGGGATGATATTGCAGTCTCACGATTTGTGGTTTTTTCTAAGCACTCCTTAGTTTTTTCCACTAACCTAGTCGATCTTCGAGACATTTTTTTGTCAAAAAATGCCCTTAACTTCACATAGGGAAGAAGCTTATCTTTGCTTATTTTTCCTTTGCTCTACAGGTGATGGGGGAAAGGGGGGAGAATAAGTGTAATGTCATAAACTTTCAACTATATATTGGAAACATTACTAAAACTACTCATTTGACCTAAAATTATAATGCCTACTCAATAAAAGCAGGTAAACTAAAATTTTCCATTAAACTTCAAATTCTCAACTGACCAGAATCAACAAAAACAATTAAAGCAAGGAGGAAAAGACCAACACCAATCCTTTACAAAAGAAAGCAAATAACAATTTATTTCAGTAATAAGGATCCAACCAAACGAAAGCGACCTACTAGCAACCAACTTAATAACAATCTAAGGGAAGGAAAATAACTCAACCATTCTATCAAATAAAACTATTCTCAAGCAACAAAAATCCAAAAATAAAAAAGCTAAACAAAAAAAGGCAAACAAAAAACAATCCCATGTAGCAACTCTTGTTATTTTCTTGTATTTCGAGATATTAACACATTTAATATTTTAGAGAGAATGTTATTTTGTATTTCTCATTTGTCGTAGAATTTTCTTTATTTAAGACATCACACTCTTCTGTATTTAAGAAATCCACAATCATTTGTATTAGTATGAAAATATAAAAAATGAGTTAATTTTCATCCCCAAATTGATATGGTATCAAAAACCTTAATTTTTGTATCCCATGTTTTAAAAAGCTCAAGGCGTACGTACCTACGGTGCAATGGCCCTCTAATGTCTAAAATAAGCCACATAAATAATATCAATTCAGGTCAACTCATTTTCTTAAACTGTCTTCAGCCATAATAAATAGTAACACAAACCTAATACATAGATATACAATAAGCCATAATAAATACTAATACAAAGTACAAACCTAATACATAACATAGATACACAATTCTGAACAGAACGATGAAAGATTAAAGATTCGGCACTCGCTATGAGAATTTAGAAAATGTGAAAGAAACTAAAGAAGAAAAAGAAGAAAAAAAAACTAACCAGAAACAAAACACCTTTAATTATGGGAAAAAAAGACGAACGAACCAGCAAGGTGTACCTCGTCAACACTCAACACAGAGACGTGATGGTTCTTTTGCAAGCTTTAAAACACCTTGAAAACGCGAACCGGCGTGGATGCTCCCGGAAAGTCGGAAGTGAAACGGTTCCGGCAAGAACAGGAATACAATGGCGAAGAAATTGAGGAAAGTAGGAGTTTCTTACTTGATTCCAATCGCAAGGAGTTTAATCGATCGCTGTTAATGGCCGGAGTTCTCGACAGTGTGGCCGGAAATCTCCTCGGAAGAGTTCCGGAAGCCGCTGGCCGACCAGATCCTGACCGTACTCAGAGACGCCGAGGAGAAGCAGGCTAGGGATTCTAAACTCTATAATCAGAATGGTAATTTGGCGCCAAGAGTTTAACAAGGGGGGAAATCATTTTGTTTTTAATTTAGGATTTTAGCATTTTAAAATTTAAAATTTAAAATTTTATTCTTTATAATTTTGCACCAAACCAAACAACTTATTAAGGGTCAGTTTGGCCCAAAGACATTAGAGAGAATGAGAAGAGTTATATCCCTCCTCATTGTTTGTCTCATGTACTTCTATAAGTCCACACAATTCATACTCAACTCCACGTGTGGCCTCCACGTTTTTATTAAAATATTAAAAAACTATTTAACATCTATCTTTTTATTTAAATAAAAACTTCAACAAATCTCTTTCTATCGCATCAAACATAACTTTATTAACACTTTTCTTTTCTTCCCCTCAAACATAAATTTATTCTCATTTATCTTCTCTTCCCATCCGATCTCATCCCAACTCATCTCTTCAAAGCTAAACATGCCCTAAATTTAAATAGGTAGCATGTAACTTTTATTTATTATTACTATTTTTATTTTTTATTTTTTACTTTTAGTTTCGAAATCATAACCTTTAAGTTTATAGGTTTACATTAATGAGACTCACTTATTGCTATTTTTTTTTTTTGACTTATTATTGTGATTAGCATATGAATATTATACCATAATTTATGAATTTGATCGATTACATTTATTAAAAGGTAATATCGAGGAAAAGAAAGAAATCGCATGATTATTAAGTTGTATAAGATATCGTTAGAATAGAATTGACGTCTTGATTCTAGTTTTAGTGTGTACTTAAAACTAATCAAATGACTCACTTTATATATATATATATATATAAAAGGGCCGGGTCGACACAATTAAAGCCCAAAATGGGCGAGTCAACCCACCGATTTGCGGCTTCAACCTGCCAATTGTTTATATATTTTCCTCCATTGTTTTTGTTTTTTTATTTTTTGAGAAAATTTTCCTCCATTGTTAGAGGTGAGCAAATCTACACAAATCCACATCTCTAAGCTTCACTTAGCTAGCCTTCTGTTCAGGTGAGTAAAATCCCATCAATCCCTTTTTCATTTTGCTGCAAAGTTCATCAAAATCATGTACAACACTTATGCTAGCTCAACTGTTTATACCATTGGGAGTAAAGGGCATCCTTCCCATTTCTTAAATGATAGATTCAATGGAAACCCATGTTGTTCTTGTTGTGTTTGTTGTGCATTTCCAACCACTCACATAGTGCCTGTTTGCCCTAGTGTTTTCAATGGCCCGAGGCAATCCACCCTGCTTCGGTTGTCGATTTCTAGGAGGTTGATGTCGAGCACCCGAAATCGGTTTCGTTTCTCGATTCCTGAATATGGGCGTTTTTTAGATTGTTATGAGGTTCCTTCTTCTGTTAGTCACTATAGAAGATGTTGTAGGAGTTCTGAGAGTGATTGTGAGATTGATGAATCAGATGGATTTGATGAGGATGAGGAGGAGGACATTGCTGATGCAATGATATGTTTGATAAGAGATGGGCTTCGGTCTTCTACGAGGGTGGACGTCGGGAACCGGGGAAAATTTGGAGCCAAGGACAGAAATCTAAGCTCATCTAGAAGAGTAGAACTAGAGAAAAGGGTGAGAAGGGGTGTTGAGGAGAATAGGTTAAGTTCATTTGAAAAGATAAGAGTAGATAATAAAAGAGAGGGTGACAGAGTAGAGAAGAAAACTGATAAGTTTGGTTCATTAAATAGTAGACAAAATAAAAAATTTGGATCTATGGCAGTTGAGTTGAGGAAAAATGGATATAGACTGAATGGAGATCAGTTAGTTCATTCAAGAAGTGATACTCAGAGTCTGAGAAAAGAAGGATCTAATTGTTCATCTTATTATTCACTTTCCTCCTCTGGGGATTTCAAGGACGATGCTGAAGTGGAAGACAAGAATGTGCAGTTTGAGGAGGAATTGTCCAGTGGGTACAGAAACGAAAAACTAGATGGACAGGGAGACGACGTGAAGGGACGAGTAGAGGAATCCGTGCAAGATGATACTAGAGTAGGGAATCGTGCTGATTGGCGTTTGAGGAAGAACTCAGAGAAGAAACTTAGTCAAGTATCGACAAGAGTAGCATCCTCTGCAAGTGAAATCTCTGAGTTGAACTCAAGATCGTCAAGGACCAGGGAAAGTGGTTATGTAAGTACTTCAAGTTCCAAGAAGTTCGTTGACAAGGAAGAGGAATTGAAAATTGCCTTGACGTCGAATGAGCAATTGGAACAAAATGTATCAGGTAAGGAAGTGAGTGGTGTGTTTATAAATGAAGGGAAAAAACTTGCTGAAGTGTCAGAAATAAGTTGCAGTGATGCAGAAGAAATTTCTGGTTATCAGAAAAGACTTACCATTAAGAATGAAAGTGTAGAATTAGATGCAAAACTCAGGAAGAAAGCAAGCAACAGCAGTCACGAAACTGTTCGCCCTGTCCTTCAAGAAAAAAGTTCAAGACGAACTTCATCCTTTCAACAACTTTTGGGAGTTTCAGAAAATAGGAAAACTGAGAGAGAAAGGATCTCACATCAGGCAAGCCAGTCTGATGCTGTTATAAATGCAAGTGAAAGTACCGATGTTCGTGTAACTTCTAATCAAGAGGTTGAAGAAAGACATCATCAAATCAGAAACACTGCCATTAGAGAAATGGATTCAAGAAAAAAATTCCTTCATCTTGGTGTTATATCAGCAATCAAAGAGGGCAATACCAACACCTCTATTTCGAGTTCTGAAGTTCAAACCGAAAATGAGGAACAAATTGCAGCATCGGTCAATGCATCAAATCTTGTGGCTAAAGACAAAAAGACTTCGACGGATCAAAAAGCTTCTCAGAGAGTTCTGTCTAGAAAAGGTTCCCAAGATGCCACTAACATTTCACTGGTTCATGGTACTGATAAAATAATTGCTACACATTGTGAAAAAACATTTGAAAATAGAATCTTCAAGCAAGAAACTAATAAATCATTGGTGGAAAAAAGTGTCAAGGAAACCATAATAAGAAATGAGAAAGAAAATAAAAGCTCAGAGGCTGTGTTAATACCTCCTCCATCTCAGCTTGTAGCTAGAAATCCAATGCGAATAGATTCTACAAGTGAAATGGCAAGCCAACTAGTTTCCCGAAGACCATCGAGAAGCAGTTCAGGTGCTTCCTACGTGCAGTCAGGGGGGAGTTCGAGTCCAAATTTGCCTCGCAAGTCCTACAAAAAAAGTGGAGTAGATGGGAGTACTGAGGAGCCCACGTACATTATCACTCCTGATGATACACTAAGTTCGGCTGACCGTTTAGAGAGATCATCTGCACAGTTTGTTGGGGAGTTCATTGAGAAGTCCAAGAATGAACTGCTAATTTCCAAAATCCAAAAGGAAGAAAATATCTCTGAAGTAGATTTATTGCATGAAGAGAAGCATGGACAAAAGAATTCTGTAGATTATCAAATGAAGGCCCAGGACTCGAGGCGTTCATTGCGGAGTTCTGGAACCAAGGGCCCTTCTGATGAAATGTGGCATGTAACGGACTCGACTACTGGGCAGCCTCCCAAAACTGACGATCCCGAGTTGAGTGCACACAGTGAGAATGCAATTGTCAAGAGAAGTGGTAGATCCTTGTGGAACGTAATTTCAGACATAGTTCGTCTTCGTTGGAATTCACATGCTGAAACCTCTGATTCAGCTTTAAGATCAGGTGGAAGAAATTCACCAAATGAGTCTGCAAGTAATGAAACATGGTTTTCTGGCCGCGAACATGAAGAGACCGATATTACAAAAATTGGAAGAACCACAGCTTCTGAATTCCCTTCATCTTATCGGTTGGAGGAGCCAAATCCTTCTTCTCTTGGCCAAAGTTTATCTGGTGATAAGAAAGAAAAAAATAGATATTATGAAGCAGATACCTCATCTTCTCCAAATATAATGGAGACTAAGACATCAGATGGGACTTTGTTAGTTTCTGAAGAAGTGATCTCAACAGATGGTAGGAAGGTCGACGTTATTTCTTCTGGCTCAGATATAGAACAGTCTTCGTTACCGCCGTCTCCCCGAGGCATAAGAGGATCTCTCATTATTGAAGAAATTTCTCATAGTGGCAAAACTGATGCATTTGCAAGCAGCTCTGCTGCAGAGCAGTTGGATTGTTCTTCTGATGCAACACTACCAGATATATCAACAACTGGATCCATGGATGGGGAAGTGAAACAAAGAAAGCTTCAAAGAAACAAGCCAGTTCTAAAAGATCGTTTCGAGGAATGGGAAGATGCATTCATACTTGAAACGGAGCAGCGAAAAATGGACGAAATGTTTATGAGGGAAGCACTTGCTGAAGCCAGGAGGGCGGCTGATACTTGGGAGGTACCTGTGGGAGCAGTTTTGGTGAAACATGGGAAAATTATTGCTCGCGGCTATAATCTGTAAGTTGTTGGTTGATATAATTAAATTTACTCTATAAGCTTAAGCTTTTGGGTTAGTTTATGATTTAACATGTTTCAACAAATACTTATCTTTAGAATGTTGACAAACTCGTTTTTAGGGTCGAAGAGTTGCGAGATTCCACAGCCCACGCAGAAATGATTTGTATTCGGGAGGCATCAAAACAATTAAAGACATGGAGGCTTGCTGTAATTTTCTGTTTCTTCTTTTATCACTTATTTATTCATGATGCTTATTATTCTTATAAACCACATGATTGATAATGAAGAGGAAGGTATGCTATGCATCCTCTGTATGTTATTACCGTTAACCTTATGGTATTTAGGACTTTCATAGCATAAAACCTTCTTTTTCTTAGAAGAATTATTGTGGTTTCTAATTTTGACTTGGATCGTTTTTTTTATTCGCAGGAGACAACACTCTACGTGACGCTTGAACCATGTCCTATGTGTGCTGGAGCGATACTACAAGCACGGGTCGGAAATCTTGTGTGGGGAGCACCAAATAAGCTACTTGGAGCCGATGGCAGCTGGGTTAGGTAAGCATTTTACATCCACTGTTTATAATAAAACTTGACTTCAGTCTCGCCATTCCTCATTCAATGGAGTTTTGTGAATAGTCTAAAGAGAGTTCATACATTCTCCAAAAATTGAACCGATCGGCCGAACTCGACTGAATATAGGGCGATCAGTCTGTTTTCCAAGTATATGTTGGTCGGTGTCGGTTAGAATAATACTTGACCAAGTTCAAATTTAATCATGTCTCAAATTTTATTTTTATTTTTCGATTATATTTTTAAGCAAACTGATAGGTCAGTTTTGGTGTGGATTTTCTCTGAAAACCAACACCGATCGACGAACACTCGAATAGTCTCAAGTTGAGTATCAGACCGTTCTGCTTGTTGACATAGAAACGGAAACTTTGATGTATCCTGTTATTTTGGGTAATATTCAGATTTATAATCATTCACATTTGCTCTGATTTGTTTACCCTGTACAGACTTTTTCCTGATGGTGGGGATGGAAATGTCTCAGAACGGTCTGAGAAGCCTGCGGCACCTGTCCATCCGTTCCACCCGAACATGACGATTCGACGAGGTGTATTGGCATCAGAATGTGCTGATGTAATGCAACAATTTTTTCAACTAAGGAGAAGAAAGAAGCAAAAGAAGGAAAACACTCCACCTCTAACCATTGCTCGTCATCCTTCAAAATTCATTACAAAGATGCACAATATTTTCCACATACTGTTCTGTTTGTGACAGAAATGAGATGATATGTTGTTTTGTATCTAACAATAAGCTACCGAGATGTAAATCGATTATTCCTTGTCAACTTCAACCGGAATGTTTTAATAACCATTACTTTTTTCGTGTACAATAATACTTTGGTGTTGGAGGATTTGAATCTACGACCTTACGATGTAAGATTGAGGATACATGTGACTGCATTGGCTTTAAAAATAATTATCAACTCATTGAAAAACATGATTGTCAAAGTTATACACCCACAACTAAGCATCTCTATCAAATGCCATAGCTAACAATCCAATTTTCCTGCCAAACTGTGATATTTCTGTCCCTAGAGCATTAGCCTTCAGCATGAATGTTCAAGAATCATTGTGGGGCAAGTTGTAAGTGAAAGGCGTGAACGGAATCGACATCGTTGAAACACATCAAGCTTGCTCTGTATTCGAGTCCACGTCCTCCTCCCGGAAGTCATATTCTACTATCAGACCAAGATTATCCACCAGTTTGTGATACTTTAGACATCCTGCACACTGTGCATAGAGTGTTAATTGATAGGATCAGATCAACCAGATTGAGAAACAGTGAACAACATTTGCTAGATAAAGCAAGCATTTAAAGCACTGTTGTAAGAATTAAGAAGTGATTAAGAGGACCTATAGAACTGCAAGAAACAATTGGGATAACATCTTCATGAAAAATACATAGAACAAAATAATAAATATAAAATATAATCTATAAAAGACAAACGAAGTTCAAATATAGTGTATTTGAGCAGCAAAAGAGTCAACAAAACCATAAAAGTAATCTTGATCTGATCATCAAAGCTCATCATCACTAAATAGGCTCTCAATCTCATCTCTTCCACCATGAACTCCAGTTGTTTACATCTTCTTAAGTTTCAAAAAAAAAAAAAAGATCTTATTCATTACCATTGGCAGATAGTAGTCTACTTAAGTCTCATTACCATTGAACTCATAGTTGTCAACATCTTCCTCTTCAGTCTGATTACTTTTTTTTAAACCCGGAAATTGGAGCTTTACTTCCTTATACTCGGGGTAACCACACCCGTCGGCCATCCCTAGGCAAGACATCGAGAGACAATGTAGGAAATTGAGACAAAATTTGAAATCGCCTAAGAAATTAATCTCCACAGCCGCGCCTCAAACTTGAGACCCTCAAGTGGAGCACACTCTCAAAGCCCAAGCGCTTGACCATTGCGCCGCCCAAGAACTCTTCAGTCTCATTACAATCAACTTCCACATCTATGCAAACGAACATAAAGTACTCAGTTTTTGAAATACTTTCTCTAGAGTAATTGGTAGATTCTTCCGCTCCATGATCTTTTTTTGGATAAGAAACAATTTCATTATATTTATTCTTCCACTCCATGATCATCACCCAATTTAGACTCGCCATCTATTCTTCCAACCAACCACACGTTACTTTTATTAATTTCTTCTAAAGAGATAGGATTGGAGATGTCTTGAATATTATATTGATGTCTCAACGCTCTATTATATTTTATGAAGACTATATCGTTCAAAATATTTTGGAGAGACAAAGAGTGATGAGATGGAAAGAGCCCTGAAAGACGAGAAACTCAATAATGTGGTCTACTACCATGTCCATAAGCAGTCAGTAGGATTCAGGGAACTGACGAACTGTGACATGAAATAATTTCCTTCGCAAAAGGTTACAAATTCTTTTGTTTTAAATGGACGAGTGTTCCAGCCAACTTATGTGCACTTCGATTATTTACACATGATAAATGCTTGATCATGTTTGATTGTCACAGAAATCTGTAGAAAATTAATTCTTAGGTAGATGACTACCGTAGATTGAACCCATAAATTCTTCGTACTCAATACCCTCCTAATGTGACCACTCGGCCAAGCCAAGCTAACCCAGGATGGTTATGATTATACATTAAAAATCCTAACAAAAACATAAGCACAGTCGCCTCAGCCCTTCAGTGGCAGGCAAAGGCTCTGCCTTACTTGAATTGCTAGGATTTTTCACGACACTAGCAAACCATGGATCATATTATGAAATTGACACTTACAACTATGTTCTTTTGATGCAAGGATAAGCCAAATAGTTCATCATACCAATACTTAGATATAATTCAAAATTTGATCTTAGAATTGACATTTTGTAACACAATAGAACACTGAAATACAATGGTGTAGCACAAGAGCGTACCTGAACAAAAACAAGCCCCCGTTCGTAAGCTAATCGATTGATGAGCCTCTTGGTCCTCTCACCACATTGGTTACAAGTAAACGTTACACTCAAACTTCTTCTTGGAAGCTTTATATCAATACCAGCCCCCTGCAAATTGGAGAAAGATAAACACAAGCTAAGTTAAAAATTCTCTCGCTCGGAGTAGAGTGGTGGTCGTAGGCTTGTACTTTGAAGATGTTCTCCATTCCGTTCAAGGTCTCAGGTTCAAAACTCACAAGTAACGTTAATTTTATAGATATTTCCCGTATCTGGCCTAGGAACGGACCTGGCTAACAGGTGTATAGTGGATCAAAAGCTCCGATTTCCCGGTTCCGAAAGAAAGAAAAGAAAAGCCAGAACAGTGGAACTACTTTTTGATAGCGATTCATACCGTATCCGAATCTCTATGTGCAGATTCAATTTCATCGCCAGAAATACCATCAGCCAATACAGAAACCGTAATTAACTTGTTTCTCCGTCCTCCTCGAGTAACAACCGGTGCGACATGAAATAGTCTACAACTGGAAATGAAATGCTGAAACTGCTTGTGCGAAAGAGAAAACCGTATAAAAGGAGTAAGAAAACGAGGGAAGTTTTGGATCGTTTACCTGATGAAGACGCCATTGCTAGGGTTTGGTATCGAAGAGATAACAGGTTTGTATGTCGTAATTGGTGGACGCCATTGCTGAGTCTGCGAGGAATCGAAGGACCGATGAAGAAGAAGCGCCGGAGTGGAAAAGAGCACCGTCTTTGCCGCTGCCATTGATGAAGAAGCGCCCAAGAATTGAACTGATGAACACAGTCAAGCTTTTGTTGCAATTTTTTGTCGCTTCTCAATTGTAAGAAATCAATTTATTTGATTGAATTGTTAATTGTTAAAATAACTTATAAGAAATCAATTTATTTGATTTAAATTCTTACTACAGAATGGGTCGGTGGTGGTATAGTTGGTTATCGTGTTTTGGTTTGTCATATTTAAGTAGGATATAAATGGATAATTTACTAACTCTTCTAAGAAAACCTATATTCAAACGAGTTTTTATTAACTTTTCCTTTCTATTTTTAAAAATAACTTCTCATTTCAAACCATTTATTTATACTCAATTATTTCTAATCACTCATTTTCAATCTTTCTTTATAAATCAGTATAACTTCCAAACAAGTTTTATTAAGTCATTTTTACTTTTAAAAATAACTCATCATTTTTAATCATTTATTTCAAAACAATTAAAATAACTTATTTTTAACCATTTATTTTTATTTGTTTTTTTTTAACTATTCAAAATAACTACTCATTTTAAATCTACATCCAAACAAGGTTTTGACTCTAACTTCTCTATTCAAAAATCACATTAAAACGAGTTTTTGATTACAACTCTCAATTTTTAACTACTAAAAATAGCTCTTCAACATAAAGCTAAATTCTCATTGAATATGGTAAACAAACACCTCCTCAAAGTACATAATGTACTTCTTTTTTTTTTAATATTCTTAAACGCTTGGTATGTGTGTATTTGATCTGGTGAAATCATATGTTGAATAGTAATGGAATAGAATAACATGAAAAAAAAATCTTGCACAGCTGATTAACTTGAGAATTAACACAACTGTAAAATTTTGAATGATTTTCCTTTCCTTGGTCAAAGAAGAAAAAAATATATATGTATACAAGTGTATGAACTGCCCCCAAATCCCATTTAACCACAAACAACAAATTCAAGTTGCTTCATTGCTGATGGTGAAAAGGGAACAATAAGACTCCTCTGGAAACATTTGTTCTGTGAAATCATCGGTTGGCTGGCGTCGATCCGAGTTCGGTTGCCGACGTTTGCTCAAAGCATCAGTCTACCTCATCAACTTCATCAAATGGAAGTGGTACTGGATTAACTGCTCTAAACTTTCCAGCATTATGGAGATGCTCATTCTCCAACCTGAGTCATTAGGACAGATGCTTTGCTTATTACAATGAGCAAAAAGAGGAAAACTTTAACCGTTAAAACCGTTTAAACCATTTAAACGGTATCGATAAACCGAGAAGTTTGTAACATATACCTGAAAAAGTTCCATAGCCCTCTCCTAATGACTTCAAGAGCTGCTAAGAACAGTCCAGTAACTCTTGAGTCAACATGCCCAAAAGTTGAATGGAGAACAGTTTGTAACCATGCAAGCCTAAGAATAAAGTTCAATACCTGCAAAATATACCATTTTTTTAAAAAAATAAGAATTCACTTCAATATAGGACCTAAAATTAGTTAACTCCTAGAATTAATGTGTACCTTACAAGACACCTATAAATCTTTCTATATTGTACAAAGTATTGGGTTCTGTTTCTATCTTATCAGGTGTAGATTGAGAATATTGCTTTGTGTGTGACTAAAACTATGAACCAATGAAGAAGAATTTTCAAGAATCTTTTTTGTTCTTCCATAGTAGCCATGTGGATTATGTTCACAAATTCAGAATCATTTTGATGCTACATTAGTGCTGGTGCCTATAGACTTTCTTCTGCTAAACTTTTCGAAACCGAAAAAACGATGTGTGTTCGTGACTATACCATGGAGAAGTAGTAAACGGTTTTTCGCCGAAGCATTAGATCATTTCTAAGCCATGGATTTTTGGAATTCACTTGAAGCAAACCCCAATCCTTTACATAGTCCCAATACAATTGGTACACAGTTGCTCCACTTGACATAATAACAACAAGACATAACCATCCAACTCCTTTGGCCTTGTCTTTTTCATATGCCACTTTGGCTCCTGCAGCCAGCATTGCAGAGACATACTTTCCTAGGTTGACTAGGTGGCTTGTCTGTCCCTCGTCGAACCAGCGCCTCGCACA
Source organism: Sicyos baderoa (assembly GCA_037832685.1). Lineage (NCBI taxonomy): Eukaryota > Viridiplantae > Streptophyta > Magnoliopsida > Cucurbitales > Cucurbitaceae > Sicyos > Sicyos baderoa. Next base: position 2,398,989 of record JBBMEF010000002.1, on the reverse strand, counting down.
CTGGAAACCGAAAAAATGCAACGCCTTGTCATGCTTTGTTAGGAATAATATTGTGCAAGTGACATCAATGATTAATAATATAAAGGTGACTGAATTCTATACCTGCATTGCTCTCCAATAGTATGGTAGAAATGAAACCGCATAAGCGAGATCTCGGTAATGCTTGGCGTTCATACAGTAGTTATAATTCTGTGTTTTGTAGCTTCCTGTTATGTAATAACAGACCAGGTACTCGAGGTTTCGCAGCATCGGTACCTATACCGCAAAACACAGAAGAATCGTTATGAGAAAGGTCATTTTCTAACAAAACAGTCTTGAGTAGTACAATAACTTGTAGCAAAGCATGTTTTTTTTCAATATACCTGGCTGCATAGTTGGTCTGCCATGAAAAAGTCCAACATCACTACCTACAGAAAATAATTGAGAAAGTGATGAAAAAATTACAAAAAACAAATTTTGACTTTGAAGAAGAGATTTAAGCTTCCAAATGCACCATGGTGTTGATAAAATGATGAGGGATGGATCATTGGAGTAAGAATTTACCTTGTAGAGAGGTGAAAAGGCTATATTTCTCATCGCACGGAGAAATCGAAAGCGGCTCGATCGGTAGTAAATGTTGAAGGGGCACACAAGTAACAGCAAGAAAAGCTGTAACATGAGAAAAAGGTTTCGAAAAATCACTTGATGGAGCTTTACTGATACCGTGTTTCGAAGTGATTTTGGAATGATTTAAACCGTTTATGTCATGTCGTTTTTCACTAATGAGAACACGGAAGCTTTAATAAATACGAGCTCGATGCTAGAGAAAAAAAATATGTTTTCATGTTGAGAAATTACCAACAAGTGAAGGCAGGGGATCATCTGAACTTGAGTGTAAGAGTACCCTTTTGAAAGCAATATCAAATGAACAAACATGACTCCCATGACAGCAGTCATTGAAGTGGTACAAATCAAGAACACATCTCCATATTTAAGTTCCTTTCTGGCCGATAACTCGAAAATAAAGCTGTAATTTATTCGAGTCTTTCTCCAGGCAAAGATGTTGCAACCATAGAGGAAGAAATGCAAGAACATCAAGCTGAACATGCTGTAAACAAGGTTCATGATCTTGTTAATTACCGTTTTGATCGATAGCGAAAACGATTACATAAAAGATTTACAAAATACAAATACTTGCCTAAGTACTGGATATACAGTCTCCATGTAAAGTGCAAAAGGGTGCCTTTTGTACATCCCCAAGATATGAGCCATGATAGCATAACCAACAAGAAGTGCAATGAAACATCCAGTGAAGAGTCCTGTTCATGTAAAAGATCATATTTACTAACTTATGCATAAATGTAAAGCAATTCTTAGTCAACATAACATTTGACTTGTTCAAGTTTTTTATGGTTAATAATTCTTGAATGGTGTTCAAATTTCAGCCTTATATGGTGAACAAGGGGACAATTGTTTTTTCCTTTTTTGTCCAGTGTCCACTCAAAATAGTGAAATGAGCAATGCCCTTTAGTACAAAGCAAGTGGTGTGATGTGGCAGTGTTAGTACTTTTAGTTTTGTTTGTTCAATGTCTCCATACAATCATGGTGGATAGAGACTCAAAATTGCAAGGATTTGCTTGTCAAGATCTCTTGAATATGATGTGTTAAAGAGCTCACCGACGGAGAACGAAACGCCGTGCGACTCTTTACGCTGTTTCGGTTTTAGGTATTTCATGGCCTTCCTTTTGTCTTCCTCTGCAAAGTTTTTGACAAATAGCTCCTCTACCTCATCAGCTAGCTTTATAACCTGTCATTTTCAAGACTTTAGTCCAAATTTTTTTTCTTAGTTCTAAAGTTTCTGTATGACAAAAGTGACACAACCATATCTGGCCCCAAAATTTCATATGAATTTGAAGCCATAGTGCAAAACAAAATCAACTATGAAACCAATAGCCACTTTACATTGTCTGAGGACTTTTTCATGAGAAGTGTTTAACAGTTAATGACCTAAATCTAGACATGATCTAATCATAAATCATGCAAAGATGCTCTTTTGAGTTCGAACTTTTCGATTTTTCGAATAGTTGTAATGAATTTACCTTGTCAGAGCTGTTGAAATAGGAACTTTCCACAACTTTCAGATAAATGGGAAGAACTTGTTTTCCAGTGACCTGCAAAAAAGAAGGATCTTTATGATTACAATCAGGAATTCTTCATAAACAATAATGAAGAAATCATTTATCAGTGAATATTTTTACTTACTTTGTCAAACTTCTTCAAAATCTTTATAAAAGCAAGCATGTTCAAATGCCTGAAGAATCATATCACAATGATCAAAAAAAGACATTAAAAAATGAAACTTCAACAATCTTGTAGCATCATCATATCATTATTACCTATAAGTTTTGAGAAAACCCAACCCTTTGTAAAGCTCAACAAAAGCTCCTTTAATCATCTTCTCTGCATGGTGCAACCTGGTCTTGTTAATGTGAAGCTTTGTTCCTTCATTGTATTTCTTTGAGTTTGCTAAATCTTCCCTAAACAAATGGCTTATAGCAGAAAAAGTCCTAGATGGGGTGGTTAGAGGAATGTTCATCTTTATGTTCTTCCCTTGAAAACTGATAACCCGACCCGAGACCGATCTCCATTTCCGATCCGTGCTTGCAGTTCTTGTTGTGTTCCCCATTTCTTCTGATGTTGGAGAGTCTGAAAATGCCAACTCTGCCTTATCCAATTCATCATTGATATGCTCTTGGGACTGTTCTTGCTCTGTTTTTTCCTCTGCATTTGAATAGAAAACATTAAAATCAGTACAAATGCAAGTTTCTTAGAGATAAAAGCCATAAAAACTTCAAATTATTAACATCATTAGTTTAAAAACACAAGACTTAGACTATTTAAAACCATCTATCACTCAATTCATGGTGGTCAACTATCATTAACATTCAAACGTTGTACGGTCAAACGGCAAACGGCATATACTGCAACAATAGTCAAGGTGCGCGTAAGCTGGCCCGGACAGTCACAGATATTTAAGAAAAAGATTAGTTAAGGGACACCCATCACAGGAAGTTGATGAATTTTACCACAAGAAATTGTGTAGGAGATGGAGCAATCCTCCTTGGAATCCGGCCCGATATCCTCGGTCTGGCGCCGATGCTGGATCGCGGTTTTCAAGTCAATGAGAATTTCCAGTTGTTTCTTCAAACTGTCTCCTCTCTCCGTGAACTCTGCCTCCTTGGTCTTGAAGAACTGATTCACTTTATTCAGCTGAAAATCAAGGCTTGAAAAAAATTCCTTTGCTGCAGCTGTATCAACAAATTGGTCCAAAAGCTCTGTTTCATACATGTCTCCTTTGCTAGCAGAGGAAGCAAGTTTCTTATGAATCTGTTAACAAAAAGATTTGAACTTTATATGTCACATTATTATACAATACACACACAATCACCCAAAATGAGAAACAAAAAATGGCAGAAAGGGTACATGAATAGGTCCATGATCACTATGTTGGTGACCAAATCTAGAGAGTTTCTTAATAGAAGACAAGAGGGTACTCGCAACCGCAACCGCTACGGTGCCGGTGGCGGCGGTGTCGGGATTGTTATCAGTTTTAAGAAGATAGAGTTTCTTGAGGTCTGTCTTAAGTTGGCAATAATCAACAAAAGCATGTTTCCATTCAGGGATCAATTGTCCCTCAAACTGCTTGGAGAATTTGACCATGTTTCTCTATTGGACTCTGTTAGTAACAGAGAATGATGAGAAAGTAAATAAAAGAAGAACAGATTGTTGTGAGTGTTGAATGGAAGAGCATGATGAGTTATTTATGGATGTAAAAAAGGAATTGGATTGATGTTTTTAGTACTGATTCTCAACAGCACATTCTAAAATATCCAATGCTTTCTCCACTTAAAAGAGAGCATAGTGGAAAGGTTGGCTTTCACGAAGTTTTTGAAAGGGGTGGGGGAATAAAAAGTTGAAAACTTGTAGGACCAAAAAATAAATAAAGAGAGCAAGCTAGGTGGGTAGAAGTCTCTTTTTTTTTTTTTTTCCTTTGAAAGAATGCAAAACTTTCTCTACCTTGTCCACCCATAGGTTACTAGTTGCAGTTTCGAATTTCTAATCTCTAAATATTATTGTTATACTAAAAAGATAAACGTTTTCCAAATCTAAATCATGGTAATATTTTTATCGATACGGTCATTTTTTAAATAATGATGTAGTACAACGTTCTTATTGTGGACTATCTAAGCTAGATACAAAGAGACCTGATGTTTAGAACAATCTTAGCTGAAAATATATAAATTTGGACGGTTGACGCGTCAATAACATTTTTTAAATTAAAAGTTAAATTCTTTCCCTCATATCTCTAATGTTCTATTCTTTTAGTTAGTTTGAAGTGAGACAGATCGTAAACGCAAAAATAAAAATAATATCTTTATTGATGAGACATAAGGTTTATCTAGTGATTTAAGTAAAAAAAAATATCTTGTTAATCAAAGTAAGAATAACATCTTTATTAATTTTTTTTTTTTTTTGTAAATGAGAAAAAGATTCTCTACACAAACAATAGGACAACATTATTATATATGAAATTCGTTTAGTATTTTTTTTTTCTTTTTTTGTAAATGTGAAGAGACTTGTTGTAAACTCGAACACTCCAAGCTTTTCAAAAGAAAAATGGAAATGATTTGGTATAGTGAATTACTGCCGTACCCATTTGATCTCCTAAGAAATATGTGTGAATTATATGACATTTAGGAGACTTTGAGACGTTTAAATGTCTTTGATATAATTGAACAAATGGCATAAGGTGATGATGGAAAATAAAATTAATTAGTTAATTGGCCATGCACACCAAGACTAATTCTCATTAAACCAGCATGGTTCCCACTTTTGGTGTGTTTGGGGGCTCCAATTTGGTTATGATAGACGAAGGATTATGATAAATAGTATGTTATGATAAACAGTGTTTGAAGTGCAGCAAGTTATTATAACGATAAACCATCATAGAGTGATTCAATTGATCAAATAGAGTTTTGAAGTACCTAAGGTGATAGGTTCAATGTATGGTGGCCATCTACCTAGGAATTAATATCATTATTTATAATTTTATCTAAGGTTCAACTTGTTATTTCAAAACAACTCTTAAGATTTATAATAATCTTTTATACTTAGGGATTAAATATGGCATGAACATGTTTATCCACAGCATGGATTCAAGTTTTTTTTTTTTTACTTATTTTTATAATTTAATTTGTAGTTCTCCGTTACATGCAAAACTATCGGGCATGTTGTTGGCTTTGAAGGGATGGATTGGGTTGAGTTGGGATAAAAAGAGAAGATACGAGATAATAAGTTTATGTTTGGGAGAATGATAATTATGTTTGATGGGATGGAAAGAGAATGATTTAAATTTTATTTAAATAAAAAAATTGATATTTAATAGTTTTTTAATAATAAAGTTATTTGATGGGATCGAAAGAGAATTGTTGAAGTTTTTATTTAAATAAAAAAATAGATATTGAGTAGTTTTTTAATATTTAAATAAAAACATAGGACTCGCGTGTAGTTGGGTAAGAGTTGAATAGATTTATGGAAATCCATGGGGCAAACATAAAATTGTCTCACATTCGTTCTCAACTTCACCTTTGTCTATGTGTCAAACGTGCCCTATAGTATATAGTTGCTACAAATTTAATCGTGATAAACAAATACACTAGTTTAAATTATTGTTTACAAGTATTCGATCCTTTACTAAAAACTAACATCATCAAATAGAAAGAACCTTGTTCTTATATGTTTGGTTGAGAAACTTTATTTTGTTTTTTTTTTGTTTTTTTTTTGGGTCGTAGATTCTCCACAAAAAGTTTTAAACAAAGTCAACAAGGCAGCCCAAAAGTCAATTTTTGTTTCGTTTGCTCTTGATTCTAATTACGTCGAATACATGGATCTTTGGATGTTTTCTAATCTATGATCGAAAATATTACTATATAATTTTTACATGTCCTTTATCAAATTGAAAAGCTCAGACCCCGTTTGATAACCATTTGGTTTATTATTTTTGGTTTTTCAAATTTAAGCTTATTTTCTCTCAAAATTCTATAATGTGCTTCATCATCCCTGTAGAAGTAAAGGCACAGACTCTATAACCAGCAAATGATAATGAAGAAGATTTCATTGATTCCAGAGAGAATACTAGGAGTTGGTATTTATACACTTATATCAGCTCTTAAAGAGAGTAAAACAACTATAACAGATAATGGTTAAAAGCCTAACTAAGTAACTGTTTTGGGCTTTTAACATACACTTTCTGTTAGCCTAATGGGCTACCTTAATAGCCCCCCTCAAGTCGATGTCGGATGCATCACAAATGCATAGTTTGTCTCAAATGGAGAGGAAAGAACGCGGAGACAGAGGCTTGGTGAAGATGTCTGCTACTTGTGCAGTCGCAGGTAGATGCAGAACAGATATACGCCGTTGTATAACAAGGTCACGAAGGAAGTAGATATCAATTTCGACATGTTTGGTTCGGGAGTGTAGAATTGGGTTGGCACTTAGATGAACTGCTCCCAAATTATCACACCATAGAACCGGTGGTTTTACTAAGGACAATCTTAACTCTTTGAAAAGAGAAGTCAGCCATATCACTTCTGTAGCTGCTTGAGCAAGACACCGAAATTCAGCCTCCGTGCTTGATCTTGATACAGTATGCTGCTTCTTTGATCCCCAAGTGATCAAATTTCCTCCTAGATACACACATAATCCAGAAGTTGATCTCCTATCATCAGGGTCAGATCCCCAGTCAGAGTCTGCAAAGGCTTGGACTAGTAAGTTTCGAGGTGAAGACAATAGTAGTCCATGATGAGAAGTTCCTTTGAGATAGCGTAGGATTCGCTTTGTAGCTTTCCAGTGAGTTAACTTGGGTTGTTGCATAAATTGGCAGACTTTGTTTACTGCATAGGCTATCTCTGGTCTCGTGATCGTGACATATTGTAAAGCTCCAACGACACTTCGATAGAGTTTAGGATCTTCAAAGTCCTCACTTCCAACAGCTGATAAGATACTTGAACTGATCATTGGTGTAGCTATGTTGTTAGCATTTGTCATGTTCGTTTTATCCAGTAAGTCAGCTACATACTTGTCTTGAGATAAGAAAATTCCTCCTGAAGCTGGGTAGGACACTTCGATGCCAAGAAAGAAGCTTAGTTTTCCAAGATCCTTTAATGAGAAGATTGCATTTAATCTACCGATTACCTCTTGAGTTTCAGCTGAAGAAGATCCGGTGATAATAATATCATCCACATAGATGAGAATATAGCTGGTAGAGGTTGTTGTATATCTCATAAACAAGGATACATCAGCTTTTGAATTATGATATCCTTGTGACAGTAGAAAGGATTGTAATCTTTCGAACCATGCTCGTGGAGCTTGCTTAAGTCCATACAATGCTTTGTGCAATTTACAAACAAGAGGCTTGGACTTTGAGCTTTCAATGATGAAACCTAGAGGCTGTTCCATATATACTTCTTCATTTAGTAATCCGTGAAGAAAAGCATTATTGATGTCTAGTTGTCTTATCTCCCATCCATAAGCTAATGCAATTGTGAGGAGGACACGGATCGTAATAGGTTTCACCACAGGGCTATAAGTTTCAGAGTAATCAATGTCAGCTGCCTGATGAAATCCTTTTGCCACTAAGCGTGCCTTATATCTTGATATAGAACCATCAGAATTCCTTTTGATTTTGTAAACCCATTTACATCCTACCACCTTTTTGTCTTTAGGTAATTCAACTAGTTCCCATGTGCCATTGTTTTGTAAAGCTGCAAATTCTGCTTCCATAGCCTTCTTCCATGGGGAACACATCAAAGCATCTTTAATTCTTGTAGGTTCTTTTTCTAGGAATTCAGCTATATAAGCCTTGGGTTTGAAAACCCCATTTTTTGCTCTTGTAACCATAGCATGTGTATTCATGCTGGAATTGTTCTGCTCACGAGTGGCTGGAGCATTTGTAGAGGGTTCTACTGTAGGCTCATTGTGTTGAACCATGTCACTGTTCTGTGATGAAGAAACTGTATTTCCAATGTTCTCATTTCTATCATTTGCCACATGCTCAGTAGGTGGTGCACAAGTACTAGTAAGCAATGGTGATGTAGTTTCACTTGTTATGAAGTCATTTGAAGGACCAACAGGGGAAGCAGATGAGTTGTTGGAATTAGATGTAGATGGAGGAATATAGAGATTTGTTGAAGTGTTATTTGTCGAGTTGGTTGGTGCACCAACTGAATGATTATGAATTATGGGTAGAGTTTGTTTTGAAGTTTTCATAACTTTGGAGGGATTTTTAGGTGAAAGAGAAGCAAAGGGAAATTGAGATTCATCAAATTTTACATGTCTTGATACAAAAAGTTTGCCTGAGGTATCTAGACACTTATAGCCACGATGAGAAGTGCTGTAGCCTAGGAAATTGTACAAGGAGATGATCGAAGTTGAAGTTTATGACTATTAAAGGGACGAAGATATGGATAACATAAGCAACCAAAAACTCTTAGAGAATTATAGTCTGGTTTAATATCAAACATAACCTCTAAGGGACTTTTGTTACTTAGGATAGGTGTTGGTAAACGATTGATCAAGAAAACGGATGTGGAGAACGCATCATCCCAGAATTTAAGTGGTAAATAGGCATGTGATAGTAAGGTTAGCCCCATGTCTACTATATGACGGTGTTTTCTTTCAACTACCCCATTTTGTTCAGAGGTGTAAGGACAAGTGATACGATGAATAATGCCTTGAGTTTGAAGATAAGGTGTGAAAGTCTTGAATTCCCCACCCCCATCTGTTTGGACAGCTTTAATAGGCATGTTGAATTGCTTTTCCACTAGAGTTTTAAAGAATTTGAATGTGGTTAAAGCCTCGGATTTAGCTGAAAGAAAGTAAATCCAAGTATGTCTAGAAAACATATCGACAAAGGTCATATAGTACCTAAAGCCATTACTAGACAAAGTGTAAGCAGGGCCCCATAAATCGGTTTCAATTAATTCAAGGGGAGCTTTATACACAGTAGTAGAACGAGAAAAGGGAAATTTACACAACTTTCCAGTAGCACAAGCAGCACAAACATGATCTGTTTTATTTGACTTAGTCATAGGAATATTACAGGAATGAGAAACTTGAGATACAATGTTGGACGAAGGATGTCCTAACCTATTGTGTAAAACAGTAGTATTAATAGCGTTTGAACTATAAGGAATAGAGGCAGCAAATGTTTTTGGTTGTTGAGACAGCAACTGAGGAGTGGAAGGATGTTTGAAACTGGATTGAGCTTTGGCAAGAGAGATTCTATACAACCCATCATGAAGGTGGCCTTGAAGCAAAGGTTTCCCAGTTCCCCGATCCTTCACAAAGCACATATTAGGATGAAATTCAAAAAAGCAATCATTATCTTTAGTGAATTGGCTAACACTTAAAAGATTTTTGGTAATGGAAGGAACATGAAGGAGTTTAGGAATGTTAAAGGTTTGTTTGAGTTTAGAGTTTATGATAGAAATATCAGAAGGAACAAAAAATGATTGACCAGTATGCATAATTTGTAAACCCATACCATTGCCTACTTGTACTTGATCTCCTCCACTGTAGTTGTTGCTAATGGACAGATTGCCCACATCATGTGTTAAATGATTTGAAGCTCCTGAGTCTGGATACCAACCATTCATGTCAAGATTCTGAGATGTTGACGCAGTGTAGGCCTGATAATTCGAGCTCGATTGTTGGTTGTTCTGTCCATAGTTTCTTGATGCATATCCATTGTTTCTTGGGGCAGTTTGCCCAACATACATTCTTTGAAAGTTTGGATCATAAAGAGTATAACATTTCAGCGAGGTATGCCCAACTTTGTTGCAGATCTGACACTGAGGCTTGTTCCAAGATCGACCACCACGACCTCGGCCTCCTCCATTTCTACCTCCTCTGTTGCTATTCGAGCTCTCGCCTTGCCATTGATTATCCCACTGATTTTGAGAAAATGCTTGATTCTGGTTGGTACTTTTGTTACTTTGATTTTGAGTAAACGATTGAGGTTTCTTTCCATTGTTGTTGGAGACTAGGTTCGCCGAGGGAAGAGTTCCATCCGAGTTAATCAATGTGTTTCGCTCAAGAATCCGAGATTCATGTGTCATAAGCAATGAATATATGTCGTGCAGCGGTTTGGATTTAGATTTTGCAGCAATTACCGATACAATGGAGTCAAATTCGGATCCTAATCCAGCCAAAATGTAAACAATATGGTCTTGCAAAGATACAGAACATCCTACCTCCTTCAATGAACATACTAGATTCTTTATTTTGCTCACATATTCTTTTACTGTTAACGCACCTTTCTTGATGTTTTGCAGCTCTCTCTTGATCTGCATAATCTTCGCTGTATTCGAAGATGAGAAGGTCTGCTCCAAGCTGACCCAAATCTCGCGAGAGCTTTCGCAGCCAACCATTTGCGGCACTAAGTCTTCGCTCATCGCTCCAATCAGCCAAGCACACAGTAATCGATCTTGACGCATCCATGTCACATACTTCGGATTGTCAATCAACGAATTGCTTGAATCGCCTTCTGAACCGCCTTCTTCATGTTCTAGGGTTCTTTGGGTCTTTCTCTCTGGTTTTTCATCACTGAGGATGAAATTTTCTAGAGAATGGCCATAGATTGCGTTTAGCACTTGCAGCTTCCAGATTAGGTAATTGTTGTCCGTCAACTTGAAGATTGACAGATGATGGCCTGGATTGATCACGACTGAACTCGATGCTGAGTTTGCTCCTCCATTGTTCGTCTGTTGTGAGTTTGCAGAATCCATTGCTGTTAAGCTAACAGCTCTGATACCATGTAGAAGTGAAGGCACAGACTCTATAACCAGCAAATGATAATGAAGAAGATTTCATTGATTCCAGAGAGAATACCAGGAGTTGGTATTTATACACTTATATCAGCTCTTAAAGAGAGTAAAACAACTATAACAGATAATGGTTAAAAGCCTA
>JBBMEF010000002.1:2362511-2387882 GCA_037832685.1 Sicyos baderoa | reverse complement strand
TGAATGAAATTATTTTAAAAAATGTGCTACAATTGTAATGAAGAGCCAAAAATGTGCTATTGAGAGCAAATTCCCTATTTTTAATGGCTATTTTTAACTATTCAAAATAACTATTCATTTTAAATTCACATTCAAACAAGCTATTTAGCTCATCTACAAAAACAACATTTAAAATAATTTTTAGTTACGACTCTCATTTTCTAATTCTTTTAAAAAAACTCTTCAAACTAGCTTCAAAAACCTCATTCACACACCTCCCCATGTTTGATTTTTTTTTTTTTAGATTAATCCACATGTTTGAATTTAACTTCAACTTTGTTGATGAAAAATTCTAGATGATCAACTTATTACCTACTAGAATTTAGAGTTCATGAAAATTTATTTAAAATTTTGAGTTTCTTATGATCAATTTTTTGTATTACGAAAAAAAAAATTATCTAGTTGAAATCAATAGAGTCTTTATATGCATTAAAAAAATAGAGATAAAATGATAAAGAATCATTAGAAGAAAAATATATGAAGAAACTAATTTTATTCAACATATAACTAACAAATCAATTGATTAAACTAGTATTGGCATAAAAATATTAGTAAGTTAAGAATATAAAGACAAATTTTCTTTCACAATTAAATGTCTAAGGTTTTGAAACAAAACTTTAGTATCTTATATATAATTTAATAATATATATATATAATAATATTTTCAATTGACTTTAATCAATATTTTTGAAACACTTTTATATGTATTTTTTGAAAAAACAATAATATATTTTTTTTATATGTTTTTCTTGAAACAAGGTAACTACGTACAACCTTAAAGAAGCATATCTTTAAAACCCAAATCACCCATTCTACCACTCCTTGGGAATTATATTTTTTTATATATTTATTTAGGTCAAATGTATTTTTTAAACACTTTTAAAAGTTCAAAAGTATTTTTTAAAGTAAAAATTTAACGATTTCTATTCATATTTAATGGTAAAAGTATTTCTGAAACTGGCATGATTGACAAAATCTTCCTAATTCAAGGGTTTTTTTTTTTTAATTTAGCCTATATATAATATATTGTTTTATACACAAAAAAATTGTATTATTAATGATTTATATATTTTGTATAAATATTGAAAATATAGCAAAATGTTTTGTGAAAATCGCAAGTATAGCAAGAATTTTAAAATGAAGTTTTTCTATTTCAATGTAAAAGAATAATTTATTTTACTAATCTCTTTTTTTTTTTTTGAACAAACTAATCTCTTTCCTAATAATGCACTTAACACACAAAATTTCAACAATCAACCAAAGTTATAAACTATCAAATTTTAATAATTGAGTCACCAAACAATCGGGAGGAGGAGGACAAATACCAATTCTCGAGATCAAACATGTGATATTGGTGTTAAACTGGTTTACAACCAAACAATAAAATTATTATGCTACTGACTCATTTGGTATACTAACTCTATTCTTAATAGACTTCCATCAATATTTTGTATATTATACATTATTTCAATCATTATCACTAATTGAAGTTAGTTAATGACACTAATTAAAATCTATAATATACTTATCAAACTAATCAACCCTAACAATGTTTTCAAAATACTACGATCAATATTTTATATATTGTAGATGATCGGTTGACACTACTTTTATAAATGTATGGAAATCTAGTCGAATATAGTACCTTAAATGCAATGTTCTCAGCATTCAACAGATATCCTGCAAATATACATGATCAATTGTGATCAAGTGATAAGTAAAAATCATTCTTCACATGCACTGATTTATCTAAAGAAGTGCTAGGTGAAAAGTCAATAACAGAAATGTAAAGGATAATTTTTGTGACAAAATGATTCGTTCTAAAAGTAAACGTGATAAACATGTAAATGTTGTATAAAATGCTAAAGACAGTATAAATCACTAATAACAGAATACTAGGAATGCGATAGAAATGCTAACAAAAATGCTAGAAACAGGAAAATTACTTCGATGAGATAATAAGCTCGGGTTAAGGGGGTTTTGAGTGTGATTAACATGCAACAAGAGTGAGACTATTGGTGAGAAGCAGACTCCGCACAACGTGAGACCTAAAACTCTCTCTCGAGATGCAATCATTCTCTTCGGACTTGAGCTCTCGCATCTAAGCCTGAAACTAACAAGCATGAAATGCGCACTAGCAAGAGACTACATCTAACGTCTCTCTTTAACAGTTAGAAGATCCTAACACTGAAACTAATGGACATCAATAGTAAATCTCCAACCCCTCTCCCTCTCTCAAGACGACGAGGAAAGCAAACATGAATTGGTGATAAGCCGAAACATGCTCTTAATTAAAAAGCCTACAATGTCATAGCCCGACATCCTCATGCTCACCCAATAAACATACATCACATAATCATCCCTCTAACCTTCACCTAAACATGTTTAGCTCATGATTATGCGATGAAGAACAAAAACGAGAAGAAGAAATGTTGTAAACATCGTGCACATAAATGAATACTTAGAAAATCAATAGATGAACATATCAACAATGAAACAGTACTCACTAACTTGCATAAAACTTCAGATCAGCAACTAAGCAAAGCAACGTACACGAAAATGAAGAAAACAAAGAAATGCGATAAAAGAACTACTACGAGCTACAATATCGAGCATCCACAGAACTTCATGCTCAAAACTACAATATAGAAGATGATAAACGAAATACAAAAGACAACAGAAAGAAAAAGGTTTGAAAATACGAAAATGCAGAAAAGTCGAAATAAATGTTGCAGACTCTGAGGCAATTCGAGCAGCTCCAAAAATTCTCTCCCAAAAGTCGGGCTCTCAATCCAGCCTGCCTTCAATTCTCTAAAATGATCCTTAGAGAGCCCTCTCCAAAATGTAGATGAACGACTCAGATTTTAGGGCAAAAAATGACTTGCTCCCCACTCCATGATTGACCTCAGCAGGGGGGACCACCATAGCAGGGAATTTTGTCACTGCCTAGGACCACAACGCCTTGCTAGAAAATATCAATGCTTTGGGCGAATGCTGAAAACGAGAAGCGCGCACCTCTCTATATAAGAGGTCTTCAAATCAATATTTTAATAAGATCATTTTTTTTCAACTTAAAGACTGTTATTGTATCAGAGCTTCATGTTGGTATTTGACCCCCAAATTCTAATAAAAAAAACTCAAACGCTTTGAATTCTAAAGTGGGCGTGGACCTCACTCAAGCGGGCATAAGCTTAAAAAAAACGGGTATTTGATCCTAAAAAGTTAAGCTAAAGCGAGTATTTTAGTTAGGGGTGATAATGAAAACCGAAAACCGACAAAACCAAACCGAAGCAAACCAATTTATTGGATCAGTTCGGTTTTTTTACATATATTGGACATTTGGTTTTTATTTAGAGAAAAATAAAAGTTATTGGATCGGATCGGTTTCTATTTGTAAAAACCAATTAAAACTGAACCAAACCAATATTAATTTATTTATTTTCATTTTTCTTTTTATATATTAGTTAAACTTTTTATTGATAAATGACTACTTATTTTTGTTTAATTTAATTATAAATTATGAGATTTTTTTAAGGAAACAAACATAAAAATATGAATTGGAAGTAAAATATCAAGTAAAATAGTATAAAAGAATGAAATCATAGAGAATAGAATCGAAGAAAAGCGAACCAATGATTTTATCCTTTATCGGACATTGGTTCGGTTCCTCTTTTTGTCAAATTAATTGAATCGGATCGGTTATCGGTTTGGCCTAAAAATCAAGGAAAACTGAACCAATAATTCTATCTTTTGTTAGACATTAGTTCGTTTTCTCTTTTTGTCAAATTAATTGAATCGATTCGGTTATCGATTTTAAAACCGAAGAAAACCGAACCAATATCACCCCTAATTTCAGTCCACAAAAAATCGAATCAATTTCAAGATAACCTTCCCTATATGGCGACATTTTGAAGGAGAATGTTGGAGATACTCACCTTGTGTAAATGTCCAACATTGAAAAGGTGAGGATTCTTCAACATGTTTGTAAGAAATATGAGTTAATCCTCAATTAATTTTGAAGTGGAATCTCATATTCTCTAATAGATTATTAGTACTATGAAAATTAAGATTTTGAGTTAAAGCAAGTTAATTTTATGTTTTTTTTTCACAAACAATTTGTAGTAATTTAGATTTCGAGAGGCAAAGAATAAACATATTATTTTATTTTGAAATTTGTTTGGACTAATTGACATTGTTACTTAAAACATAAATTGAGAAAATAAATTTAAAATTAGATTCGAGTTGGTTACATTAAGATAATTAATATAATAATATTAAGTTAGTTACATTAAGATAATTAGATTTTTCATTTTTTTAATCTCAATTTAATCTTTTTTTTTTTTGATAAATGATCAAATAATTAACTTTTAATTATTCTTAAAACAATAATTAAATTTAAATCACAAATATTTATTAATCTTTCGGCTAGTTATAGAATTATATAAGAAAACATTCATACTATTATCCGTATATATGTATCATAAAATAAAAATTAAAAATTAAAAAATTAAAAATATAAAGGGGATTTTTCATGTATAACAAAGATTGGCTAAAAAATTATATCTATAGTACAAAACAGAAAATAATTGCACATATACCAAAAAAAACTGCAAGAAAGTAGTCGAGCGATTGAGTGTGATTGAGTTCAATCAGTTGACTCATTTAGGCTCCGTTTGATAACCATTTCGTTTTTGGTTTTCTATTTTTGTTTTTAATATTTTAAAAACAGGTTCGTTTGATAACCAATTTTAGATTTTGTTTTTAAAATTCTAAAAACATTTTTAAAATATTAAAAGAATTATAAATAGTTTTTAAAAACAAGGTTTTATTTTTGTTTTTAAAAAAATATCAAAGAATCAAGAATAAATAGTAAAAAACTAAAAAAAGCCAAGTGAAATATGAAATCTGAAAACAAAAAACAGTTATCAAACAAGTTTTTTGATTTTTAGTTTTTAAAAACAGAAAACTGAAATGAGTTATCAAACATATACCGTTTTAATTTTTTAAAACAAAAAACCAAAAATAAAAAATAAAAAACTAGAAACAAAAAATAAAAAACGAAATGGTTATCAAACGGGCCCTTAACAAACTGATTGAGTTCAATCACTAGTTATTGATTGAGTTCGATTGAATTCAATCACTCAAAATTTTAGTATAAACAAATTTTTGATAAAAATGTGCTAAAATTCTAATAGAGGGTCTCAAAGTTGGTATACACAACAAATTTTCATTCCTCGCCTAAATGGTTACCGTCCCATTAGAGGAGGTCCCAACAAAACCTTGATACCCCGCAGAAATGAACATTTCTAAACTACATATAACAACTTTTCACATGTTTGATGGTTTGAATTGAGAAGAAAAAATAAAATGAAAGGGAAGTACAACTACCCATTTCAAATCATCCTTCATGAAATCAAAATTTAAAGTTAAATTTAATGCCATTGTTGAGTGGTGGATAAATATGACTTTCATATTTGAAATTGAGTGGTTGGAGCCTGGAGGTTGACAAGACCCTAAATAAATTGCGAGTATTTGTTATCTTCTTGGTGGAACTTGCTAATCGCCCCTCCAAATTTCTCTCTCTTCAATTCAAATTAGGATATTTTCCAAATTGTTGTTCAACCAATTCCCCCAACTTTGAAAGCTCAACTTCTTAAATTTTGTTGCCATAAATTCTTCATCTTTTTTAACATTATCAAAACAATAAAACATCAATTAATTTTCATCCATAAATGGTTAATCTCTTTCCAATTGTTGAACTAACAACAAAATTAATCACAAATTAAACTTATGCTTTAGAAAATAGACAAGTAGCAAAATTTATTAAAAAAGAAAGTAAATAATTCAATTGAAAGATTTTCATAACAACTAAAAATGATTAAGACGAAAAGAACCCATTGAAGATTTGAAACTCCACGCTTCACCGATTGTTTTGTTTTATTTCGTTATTTCTTATAAAAAAATAATTTGAAGAAAAATCTTAGATTATATGAAGTTTTATTCCAAAATAATTTGATGATGAGGGAGCCAATATAATGCATTCAATCAAGTAAAAATTTATGACTTGAATAAAATTAAATATATTTTTTTACAGCAAATTAAACATGTTTTTTTTTTTTTTTTTTGAAAACAACAAATTAAACATGTTAAAAATCATGAAAGTTAAAATATTTTTGATTGTTTACTACAAATTTCCAAAAGAAGTGTGTGCAAGTGTTTTGTATATAAAATAGGTAGCACTATGCAAGTGATGAGAGATGGAATTATAATACCATATAAATACTTTTTTAATTTATAAAAAGCATTGACTAAAGTGATGGAGATGTGAATTTTGGGTATGGAATTGGAAGCAGCAGAGTACATATGGGTACCACATTGGGTTGCCTTCCTTACAACTGTACTACACAACTCTACAACCTCTATCCTCAATCAAACCACCCACAAGATTCCTAATTCTAAACAAATATATTTTATAAGATTGCTATGTCCTCTTTGTCTCTTTTGGAAATAATACTTTTATATTTACTCAATACTTTTGTACATAACCTCTTCAAAAAAAAAAAAAAAAAAAAGTTTTTTACATAAGTTGCTACCATTTTAATCATATCAATATGAACAACTAATCCTATAGTATTTAATGTTAGCAAATTAGTATTTTAAATTTGCAGTTCACTAATTTAAGTTCATGATCTCAAAGACATAAGTATACAACTTTGTATTAATGATTATCATAAGAAAAAAAAAAGAATAAAACTAAATGAAGAGGAGAGACATTTTTTTCTTTTTTCTTTTTTGATAATGAGGAGAGATTCATTTTTTTTTTTAGTATAGATTGGAAGAGGAGATATTCCTACACAGAGCATTCATGACTGAGGAATAAAAATGAAATAACACCAAATAAAATAGTCAACATGATCCATTCAAGAGGAGAGACCCATTTATAATATATATGTTAATGCCTCACGAAACAAGATAACAATATATTTATAATATATATGTTAATTATCTCGAATTATATTTATTAGTTAATAAAAATAGGAAATTGAAGCATATTCTACCTCTTGTTCTATATTTGCAGGATAATTTCTTAAATGATTTATTTATAATACGTAATTTTCTATTAGCGATAGAACCCAACAAGTAATAAAATGTGTTTATTTTATTAGTGATAAAACTTAATCAATAATAGAACATACTTTTCTATTAGTGATAGAATTTAATTCTATCATAGAATTTAACTGAGTCTATTATATTGAATTTTATCATTGATAAAACCCAACAAAAATAAAATTTAATTTGAATTTTTTTTGCTATAAATGAATTAATTTTAATTTTGAATTAGAGATAAAATATTTTATCATTTTTTTTTATCATACATGTAAAATCTTGATAAAAATATTCCATTATCAAGAAGCTTATTACCCCGCTCATTATCATAACCTTGCTCTCCAAAATTTCCATCTCAAGGTCGGTGAAAACAGGAGGCCGTCTTGATAAAAAAAAAAAACCGTTAGAAAACGTTTTGAACCGAGTTGGATGCATTTTATAGGAATATTTGTGTAGAGTTATTATTAATAACTTGTTTCGATGTAATTTTTTTGATAGAATGATTATTAATAGTTCGTTTGAATGTAGTTTTCTTTTTAAATAGTTTAATGAATGATTGATTATTTTTTTGAATGATACGATGCTTATGATTTTTTTTTAATTTATAATAATTTAATTTATTTATTTATTATCTTAATTCTAAATATTTTAAATTCTGTTTTTTTTAAATATTACTGATTTTATTTTTCATTCAAATGATAATTAAAATAGGAAAAAAAAATTATATCATTTATATATCTACTTAATAATAATAATAATAGAAAAAAATGTGTATCATAAAAAATGTGAAGAAAATTTTAAGGCATATTGGAAAACGAAATTCTCGAGAAAAAAAAAAGTTAGAAAAATAATTAAAAAAAAAAAAGAAACTAGGAATTGAAAAACAAAAAAAAAAGAAAAAAGTGGCGGCGTGGCGCAGTAGAATTGGACCACATGACCCATCTAGATTACTCCACAAGCGCGCGTTTACTTCAAAAATAAAATAAAAACTGAACAAGCGGCGCAGCTACTCCTATACAATCGCTGGTGATTCGCATTCCAAAACAGCCCGTTAAAGTCTTGTCTCAAAAAGTAAAATAAAATAAAATAAATAAAATCGAAAAGGGTCAACTTAACTTCTTATTTAAAAATGGATTTTTTTAAAAAATAATTAAATGATAATTGTTTTTTTATATAAGTACAAATTCGGGGAAGAAGAATTACGAATGTCAATTCTAGAAATCGAAACCGTGATCGTAGAATGAAAATGATCTAACATCAAACCCAGATAATCAATCGCGTCACCCAGTCATTCGTTCATGTTTTGAATAAATAATTAAATGATAATTGAATATTATACACTCATGATTTGAATAAATAAATTTTAAATTCGTAACTATCTACCAAAATCTAAAAGGAAATTTGCATTGACAACATATTTTCATAAAATTTAGGCTAAATCATCACAAATACCCATAAACTATCACATTTGCGTCAAACTTACCCCTGAACTTTAAAAAGTTTCCAAACTAACCCTAAACTTTACAAAACAATTCAAAAATACCCCTACTGTTAGTTTTGGATGAAAATCGTTAAAGTTTTGTTTAAAAAATATCCCTAAACTTTCAAAACTTTCAAAATTACCATTGATCTTAAAAAAATAGAAAATTTAAATAATTTAACTTCCGATATATTTGAATTTAATGTGTAAGACTTTGACCGAGATGAATAAAAAATTATCTATAACTCATAATAGTTTTCAAATTGAGATTTGTTGTTTATTTACATCTTGATACAATTTGGTTTCTCTGAATTCTCAAGACAATTTGGTTTTACCGCAAATCAAGCTAAAATCACCAAAATACCCATAAAGCCAACCAGAAAAGTATCGAAACTCACAAGAAAGAGAAAAAATATTCGTGGAAGGTTTCTTTGAATTTACGGGACATTACTATTTCTTTTATCAATTGTGAATATAACATCAAATTTGAGAATTCAAAGAACGTTACAACGAAAATACAACCAATAAAAAAAAATACTAATTAGTTTAAGTTAACATTCAAAACTTTAACGGTAGGGGTATTTTTGAATTGTTTTGTAAAGTTCAGGGTTAGTTTTGAAACTTTTCAAAATTCAAGGGTAAATTTGACACAAATGTGATAGTTTAGGGGTATTTGTGATAATTTAGCCTAAAATTTAATAGAAAACCCAAGTTGAGTTCTACCATCCGTAAAATTCGAATATTGATAGAGTTTTATCTAGTTGAGTTCTATCACACTCATTCCATGATCACTAGTTGAATTTTATCACTGATAAAAAAAATCATGTGCTATATATAAATTATTTAAAAATTGTAGGTCAAAATATAATATAAGAGGTAGATTGCGTAAACTCAATCAAATTATATTTTCTATTAAAAAATCAACTAAAAACAAAATTTACCAACAACAAAATCTATTAGATTATAATTGTATTTTAAATTTAAACATAATAATCTACAGCATCTCTAAAAATCATAATTTATATTTTTGTTTAAAACCAACTTATGAATATTGAAAAAAAACACATTGTTCTTGCGTATGAACAATTTCATAGAAATATAGAAGCAATGATGTGATTTCTGTTGAAAACAACACCAACCTACAAAAACAGTTGTTGAAAAAAATGATGAATCCTTTAAAAATCATAATTGATCAAGTAATATCCGAGCAATATTGCAAAATTCACATAAATTATAAGAACCACATGAAAAAAAAATACAAAAAGAAAAACAAAATGGTTGAAAATTTAAGGCACAGTTTATAACTATTTGGTTTATTATTTTTGGTTTTTCAAATTTAAGCCTATTTTCTCTCAAATTTTCTATCATTTGTTTCATCATTTTTACCCGTATACATCTTTCCTTAAGAAAGTAGGAGAAGACCAACCAAATTTTAAAAACAAAAAAAAGTAGCTTCCCAAAGTTTATTTTTGTTTTTAAAAGTTGGTTAGTATTCTACTAAAAGAAAGATGAATAAATGGTAGGAAAGATGGAGCACATTGTAGCAAATTTGAGAGAGAATAAGCTTAAATTTAAAAAACAAACAACAAAAAACTAAATGGTTATCAAACGTGGCCTAAGAAAAATGATTTGATGAAATGATTCTTAATTGACGGGAAGAACTATATAGAAGTGACAGCTTACGTATATCTTAAAATAATGAGTTAAACTTAAATTTAAATGTTTCTCTTGATATTATGATTTTTTTAATATTATTTTATTAATTTTAAATTAAATGTAATTTAACATACAAATTACTTTCCTTCCAAATAAAATTAATCTGTGATTTATGAGATTTTATTTTTAATAATATTGATTAATTTATAAATTAAATGCAATTTTATATGTTGCTGTTGTGTAGGTACATATAAATGTATTTGTATGTACATCCGTAATAAACATTACTTTATTCATGTGCCTTGGTATAAAAAATAATTTAATGTATATTTTTCATATTTGTGTATATGTATGGAAATATACTGTTTTGTGTATGTAGATGTGTATGGTATGATTTTTTAATGTAACATACATACAATTTGATACGTTTGATATTGGTCAATAAGATGAAAGAGTTCTCTTCTTCTCTTCTCCTTCGTTAAGTCCCTACGCTTTAGCAAACAATCCCTAAGATCGGGTAAGGATTGATTGTGTCTTCCTAATTGGAATATTATTACATATGCATTCTAGTTGGTTTAGGATGTTTCTCACTCTGCTTTTCTTTTAAGTGGTCACGCTTCAATTTATAGTGTCGGATCAGTCGCTTCTTCGGAAAATTTGGGTGTATTAAGATTTATTTGTTTAATGAAATATGTTTTTTTTTTTTAAACTATTGCATCTTTCATCATCATGTAAGATGAGGGAGGGTTTTGGTAGGGAGGAAAAATATAGGCCATCTAAAGTGGGAAATCAAATTCAGTTAGTTCATGGAAAAGGTGATAGTTAGTCTCTTAAGAAAATAAGGGTTAACTTGTTCATCTTATTATTCAATTTCCTCAAGGATATTGAGGATATTCGAGATATCCCTGCAAAATTTATCGTTTTTTTTTCCTGCGCGGACCGGAGCGAGAATTCCTCGTGGAAATTTTTTTATGTTCATTTTTATTTATTTTTACTTTTTATAATAATAATCCCAAATAATTTATTTTTTTCGAAAAAAACCTATGAAATTTCTTAATTATTAAGGAAAAATATACATTTGAATACCTAATTTTATAAACAAATATTTTTGTATCCAAAATTTAAGGGAATAAATGAGAAAAAAAATATATTTTAAAAAGAAATTATATAAACATGGCGGGGATTGAGGAATACATTCCCATCCCCGACCTCATTTAGCCAACATAAAATTTTCTTTCTCCGTCTCCGGCCTTATTCTCTGGAAAAAATGGATATCCCTAGAGGATATGATGATGAAGTGGAAGACAAGAGTGTGCAATTTGTAGAGGAATAGGAAAAAATTAGATGGAACGAAGAGACAAAAAGAACTTGCAGTTTGAGAAATTAAGTCGCAACAATGTAGAAGAAATTTCTCGATCTCAAAAAAGACTTGAGTTAATCTCTACCCCATGACACTAGAGTTGAACTGATTTACAAAAAAAAAAATGAAACTAATGCGTCACTAACCCATAAGAACTTAAGCAACAACTCTCTATGCTTTTCAAAACTAAGGTTAATTCTTATGTTTGATAAAAAAAACCTAAAAATTAGTTCATATTTAATAATTATGACAAATTAAATATATAAAAGTAGCTATTCATGTATAAATGATGTGTTTTTTTAGTCAACTCAACCTCTTAACCCACATCATCCATTATTGACACATGCATTGTTAGCTTTTACATATTTATTCCCAACGAACGACAAGTATTTTTCATCCTAAATCAACTCATTTTAGTTTTTAAAGGTATAGAGACTAAATTCTAACTTTTTTATAAATCACACGATATTCTTTATCCTAACTTTTAAAAGTAACTTTCTTTTAATCCAAAGAGACCAAAATTATAATTTAGCCTAAAAAATAAGGTGCATTAGCCATTCTGCATGAATTTTCAAGAAACGTTAAAGGGCAATTCCTAGTAAGAGACTACATTTTTTTTATAGCTAATAATAATAACAATCTAAGACTACCATGAAATGGCATCGTTGTTCCACTCTAAACAACAACAATCTAAGAAGATTAAAACGAGATGCAAAAAAAGCTTCATGTTCTTAAAGGTAACATATGGACAATATTAGTACAAAGTAGCAACTAAGTGAGAAAAATGAGGTAAAGCAAACATAAGATATACTATATAAAAGACAAAAAAAGTTCAACTATATATATATATAGTTAGGCAGCAAATGAGTCCACAAAACCATAAAAGCAATCTAAATAATCAGAATTCATCTTCACTAAATAGGTTCTCAAATTCATGTTCCCAATCAGGAGACAAGTAGTTGTCTGGATCTACTTCCTCTTCTTCTTCTTCAGTCTCATTACCATAGGACAGATAGTCTACTTCAGTCTCTTTACCATTGGATTCAAAGTTGTCTGCATCTTCCTCCACGGTCTCGTAACCATCCGACTCGTAGTCGTAGTTGTTGATTAATTCTTCACTCTCATTACTATCAACTTCCACATCTATTGGTGTGGATGAACCTGAAGCATTCTTTCTAGTTTTTGAAATACTTTCTCTACAGCAATTGGTAGGTTCTTCCTCTTTACCAGCTTTGGCATCATCACTCCAGGGTAAAGAACCATCATTCTCTTTGCATTCACTATCTAGTTTTCCAACCAACCACTCATTACTTTTGTTAATCTCTTCTAAACAGATTGGGTTCGAAAATTCTCCAGCATTATATCCACGTATCAATGCTCTATTATAATTTACGAACACTACATCATTCAAGCGTTTTCGAGCAAGCCTATTTCTTTTTTTGCTATGAAGCTGCAGGTACCAAAATAATTGTTTAAGATCAAACTAATAAGTTCGACATTAATCTTGAATTACTATTAATTCAAATATAAGGGGGACTTACCTGTTTAAAAATACTCTTCTTACGTTCACAACTAGGGGCAGTACAGCCGAGACTAAGAATTTTCTGGGCGAACTCTTGTAAGTTTGGAGTTGAACTACCAAAATAACTCCACCATTGAACTATTGGACCAAATTATATCAGCAAGGTTAACGATATAAAGAAATTAACATTATGGAAATCAAAGTTGAACATTACCTGGAGTCAATATATTGCTTTGGCTATTAGCTATAGGTCGTCCAAAACGTCCATCTGCCTTTCGGTACAATGTTAACTCTTCTAATAGCTTGTCCTGTATTTCAACAGAATGAACTAACCTCGATATACATGAGAACAACCCAAAAGCGACACCAGAATCATCCCGAATGTGCGGATTTGAATAGAAGAACTTCGGGTTAAAGTAATATCCAGCTAAATGCAAAGGGTGGTGCAATTGAAGTTTCCATCTTTGATCAATGATATCAAAAATATCTTTATACTCATCTTCCTTCCCATTAAAGGAATCAGCTATTGTTTCCATGGCACTTTCCATAGCCTTATAAATATATCCCTTAATAAGCTTGTTGCTGTCCACTAGTTTACGAACTTGAACCAATGGGCCCAAGACCTTAAGAGCAAATACAGTTGTAGTCCAAAAAGTAGGCATCAACACACTTTGAACTATTTGCCTACCTTGTTGCTTCTTGCTATGCTTGCTAGTATTCCATTCATTTGAAGTAAACATTTTTCTTAAGTTGTTCTTTTGACGATAAATGCTCGACAATATGACACAAGCATTGACAGACTGAATCTTAGTCGGTTCATCCAACTCCATTTGATTGGTAAAACGTCTCATCATATCCAACACATTCGAACGGTTGTAAATGTAGTCTCTAATCTCCATGCCTCTTTTTAGTGTTTTCATGATATTTGGGATTTTAGATATGTCCTCCAATATCATGTCTAAGCATTGAGCAACACATGGTGACCAAACTAAATGTGGTCGTTTGGCTTCTAATGATCTGGCTAATAAAGGTCAAGCAAGAACATATTCAACAACAAAAATATTCCAAGTTTAAAAATGGAAATTATTTAAACATAAATATTCATACCTGCTAATATATTTGCTGGAGTACTATCAGTAACAACTTGAACAACATTATCTTCTCCAATATGCTCTACAAATTTGTCAAGAAGTTCAAACATTTTGTCTCCATTTTCTATATATGATGAAGCATCAATGGACTCAATAAACATAGTGCCTTTGGGACTATTAACTAAGAAGTTAATCAATGTCCTATTTCTCGTATCCGTCCATTTCTCAGCAATGATAGTGCATCCAATCTTGACCCACTCTTCTTTATGTTCTCTCATCAACTCACGCAATATAACTAACTCTCTTCTTAGCAATGGAACTTTCAATTCGTAATAAGTTGGCGGTTTCAATCCAACGCCATACTGTCCTATGGCTTCAATCATAAGGCCAAAGCTATCATAATTGCAAGCATTCAAGGGTATTCCAGCATCATAAAACCATCTTGCAATACATTGACACACGTGCTCCCTCATTTTCTTTCTACGAGCATCATTCACGGTTGATTGTGCATTCATTGGACTATTCAGCCTTGGGTTCTTCCTAGAAGATTCAGCTGATTCAAAGCCATCTTTTGAATGATGTCTACTTGATGACAACCTCTTCCTTGGATTATTTACCACCAAATCATTCTCTCCCTCCTCCTCATCAAAATTGAGCTTTGCATCTTCAACTTCTTGTAAAAAAAATCTTTGATACTTCACTTCCTTTTTCTCCTTCACTTCCTTTTTCTTCGACATATATTCTCGAATTTCTTCTCTGACATGATTTGGACATTTTCTGCACGTAGTGACATTTCTATAACCACCAATTAGATGTTGCTTTACTCTATACACTCCTCCTTTTGTGGTTTTCGAACAAAACTTGCAAACAAAAGTAAACACGTCGTGAGAATTTTCCAAGTGTGCATATTTCCATGCTGGGTCTTTTCTTGGTCCTTCGTTCGACATCCTAAATCAATCACACCAACATTGTCTAATTGTTAGGGAATTGAAAGAGAGACAGCGAAAGACTGAGAGAGATAAGAAAAAACATCTACACTCAAATTCAAGAAACTAAGGGAGGAATATGCAAAGACTACCAAGTACCAATCATCTTAGAAATTCTTAGCAAAAACCTACAAGTATGCACAATTCTTTTTAACCAACAACATTTGGGAGTGAGGAAAGGAAATCGAAGCTAGAATCTCTTGGTCGTATAATATGCCGCTAGAGCCCTCGTTTGGCAGTCATGCACAGTTCAACATCCATCCTTCACGAGTCGTAGAAGTTGGGGATTGAGAAAGAGTTATATATGGTGTATCATATCAATACATACATAAACCCAGAAAAGCTTTTCCCTAGGGTTTCAGAGTATCGCAACACTTCCAGAACAAATCCACACATTCGTTTGACAGAGAAGGTGACAAGAAAAATGAAAGACGAGAACCCAAATAATGTCCATAAACATTCAATAGTATTCAGAAGCTGTGACATCAAATAATTTTTTTTTTTTTTTTTCCAAAACCGAAAATCCGAGCTATGCCCAGGATAACCAAGCTTGTTCCTAGGTCAGGCACTAAACGATATCGGGAGGTGTCTTCACAAGTGAGTTTCGAACCTAAAACTTTGAGGTAGCATACCTTCAAAGCTCAAGCCTTCAACCACTTGTACCATTCTTTAGGATCAAATAATTTCATATGCAAAAGATTATAAGTTTTTCAATGGCGAAACTCCGATCGCTAATAAGGGTTTAGGATAGACAGAAAATCGAAAAATAGATGGAGAGACAGAGCCTTACTTGTTCTTGCGGCGGCGCGGAGATGAAGGAGAGCGATTTCAGAGCTTCCTATCTTAGTTCTGTTGGATTTATCGAAAGAAATAAGAGTAGAGATTTGATTTGATGTGTAAAATTTAAAACCCTAACGCAAACTAAAGCGCAGTCGCCTCAGCGCTTCAATGGCAGGCGCGCGCCTCAGCGCTTCAATGGAAGGCGCACGCCTCAGAATTGTTCATCATTTCAAATACAAATTGAAGAAAGATAAACAGAAGCCATAAGTTGAAGAATCTGTCGCTCAAAATCAGCACGAAGTTCCTTCTTACTGATGTTGAATCGATACTAACAAACAGGTTCATCGTCATCGTCGCAAGAATTAGCATCCACCACTCCAGAAATCGTAAGCGCCTAAATGAAATGCTCTATTTGTTTATGCAAAAGCGAAAACTATAGAGTGGAGGTTTTTGATCATTACCTAGGGTTTACGATGACGCCATTGCTAGGGTTTGCTAAGTGTCTGCATACTCCAAAAGCCGACATGTCGTATTACTCCAATTCACCAACGCCACTTCATGGAACTGCATTTGGCTATAAATTAATGTCATAGATACGTCTCGAACCTGAGTCTTTGAGGGACCACACATTTAAAACCCAAGTCTTCAACTAACTGCGGCCTTTTGGGAACCATTTGGCTAATTGCAATTGTTTATCGGGGTAAGTTTCTTAATTATTTAAGCATGTGATATTTGTAGTTCTCATAATTTCATGTTTACAAGAGTTGTGAAATGTTGATGTTAGCTACTTGATTAAGTAAGGCTCAACTAGTTCATTTCTTTCTTAGTAACATGCAGTTTCCACATTTTCATATCTAAACGAAGTTTGAAGTTTCAGGTAGTTTGGTGAAAGTGGTCGACCAAGATGTCTTAGGTTTGAATATCTCAATCGCCTAGTATCGTTGTCGTACTAAATAAAGTCTCAGGCAGTTTGCTGCTGATTATGGCTTCATTCAATCATATGAAATTAGGAATGATTCTCAAGTACATGATGTACAATTTTCTTATTCTGCTTCTCTTTTGTTGATGGTTAAATTATGTGTATTCTGGTAAAATCATTTGTTTAAGTGTGAGTAATGATGGAAAAGAACATGATAAATTCTTGTAACAGTTGGTTTAACTAGAGAAATAACACAACTGTGCTATTTTGAATGATTCTCTTTTCATTGATCAAAGAAAAAAAAATTGTATACAATTTGTATGAACTGTCCCCAAATTACATTGAACCACAAATAACAAGAATCAAGAGGCTTCCTTGGTGATGGTGAAAGGGGACAATAAGATTCCTCTGGAACATTTGTTCCGTGAAATCGTCGTTTCGATTCGAATTCCGTTAGTGACTGTTGCTGAGGGGCATCAGTCTACCTCATCAACTTCATCAAATGGAAGTGGTACTGGATTAACTGCTCTAAATTTTCCAGCATTATTAAGATGCTCATTCTCCAACCTGGCCCATTAGGACAGATGCTTATTAGAGTGAGCAAGAAGAGGAAGACTTTAATGGTTACGAGTTACGACTGTTGTAAGCGCATTGGTAAACCGAGAAGTTTGTAACTCTTACCTGAAAAAGTTCCACAGTCCTCTTCTAATGACTTCAAGAGCTGCTAAGAACAGTCCAGTAACTCTTGAATCAACATGTCCAAAAGTTGAATGGAGAACAGTTTGTAACCATGCAAGCCTGAGAATAAAGTTCAAGCCCTGCAAACATACCAAAGATTTGGATGAGAATCCACTTCATTATAGGACCTAAAACACGTGAAAATTAGTTAACTCTGAGAATGTGTACTCGATAAGACATCGAAAATCTTCCTGTATTGTACAATACAAAGTATTGGGTTCTGTTTCTTTCTTATCAAGAGTAGATTGAGAATATTGCTTTGCCTTAATAAAACTATGAGCCAATGAAGAGGAATTTTGAAGATTCTGTTCACTGTTTCACTTTCCCCTATCTTCCGTAGTAACCATGTGGATTATATTCAGAAATTCAGAATCATTTTGAGTGCAAAATCTCTTTCCATTGGTGGTTGTTGCCACATTAATGCTATTGCCTAGACTTTCTTCTGTTAAAATTTTTAAAACTGAAAAGTGGAGCGTCCCCAGCGGCAGCCTCATCGGTAGAGGCTTGGGATCTCCAAGGTATGCTCCTTAGATGGTCCAAGTTCGAAACTCACGAGTGAGGTTAATTATTAAATTCCTTGTTGTCTCCCGGGTTCGAGCCTTGGAATGGGCACAGATACCGAGAGTATATATTGGAGTGAAGCTCCAATTCCTAATTATCAGAAAACCAAAAAGTGGTGCGTTTAGGCGACTATTACCATGGAGAAGTAGTAAATGGTCTTTCGTCGAAGCATTAGATCATTTCTAAGCCATGGATTTTTGGAGTTCACTTGAAGCAAACCCCAATCCTTTACAAAGTCCCAATACAATTGATACACAGTTGCTCCACTTGACATAATCACCACAAGACATAACCATCCAACTCCTTTGGCCTTGTCTTTCTCATATGCCACTTTGGCCCCTGCAGCCAACATTGCTGAGACATACTTTCCTAGATTGACAAGGTGGCTTGTCTCTCCCTCATCGAACCAGCGCCTGGCACACTGAAAACCCCAAAAATACAAAACCTTGTTATGATTTGGTAAGGAAAGTGTCGAGAAAATGATAGAAGATGACTTAATCCTATACCTGCATTGCTCTCCAGTAGTAAGGTAGAAACGAAACTGCATAAGAGAGATCTCGGTAGTGCTTGGCGTTCATGCAGTAGTTATAGTTCTGTGTTTTATAGCTTCCTGTTATGTAGTAGCAGGCCATGTACTCGAGGTTTCGCAACAGCGGGACCTATATCGTAAAACACAGAAGAACCATTATGAGGAAAGTCATTTTTTGACATATCTGTCAGGCTTTTTGTTCAGTAATTTGAAGCTAAGCATGCTTATTCATATACATACCTGACTACATAGCTGGTCTGCCATGAAGAAGTCCAGCATCACTACCTGAAAAAAATAGTTGAGAAAGTGATGAGAACCTTGTTAACTGAAACTTGACTTAAAAGAAGAGTTTTGAGCATCCAAATCCACCTTAGTCAAGTTGGTAAAATGAAGGGGGTGGATCATTGGAGTAAGAATTTACCTTGTAAAGAGGTGAAAATGCTATATTTCTCATCACACGGAGGAATCGGTATCGGCTTGATCGGTAGTAAATGTTGAAGGGGCACACAAGTAATAGCAAGAAAAGCTGTAACATGAGGAAAAGGTTTCGAAAATCACATATTGGAACTTGACTGAATGACTACGAGCCTCAATTTTAGAGACGAAAATAAGCCTTCACGTAGGCGAATTACCAGCAAGAGTAGGCCGGGGATCACTTGAACTTTAGAGTAAGAGTACCCTTTTGAAAGCAGTGCCAAATGAACAAACATGACCCCCATGACAGCAGTCATTGAAGTGGTACAAATCAAGAACACATCTCTGTATTTAAGATCCTTTGTGGCCGATAACTCGAAAATAAAGCTGTAATTTATTCTCGTCTTTCTCCAGGCAAAGATGTTGCAGCCATAGAGGAAGAAATGTAAGAACATCAAGCTGAACATGCTGAAAGCAAGATTCGTCTTGTTAATTACTATTCGTGGTCACGATTAAGAAAAAGATGTACAAATACTTGCCTAAGTACTGGATATACAGTCTCCATGTAAAGTGAGAAAGGATGCCTTTTGTACATCCCCATGATATGAGCCATAATAACATAACCAACAAGAAGTGCAATGAAACACCCAGTGAACAGTCCTGTTCATGGAAAAGATTATAATTACTAACTTATGCATAGATAGAAGGCTTTTAATTCTTCAAAGTTTAAACAGTGACTGCTATGTAGGTAAAAAGAAAATCTTAGTCAACATAACATTTGACTTGTTCAAGTTTTTTACAGTTAACAACCCTTCAATGGTGTTAAAATTTCAGCCTCATTTGGTGAACCAGGGGACAATTGCTTTTTTTGTCCAGTGGCCACCCAAAATAGTGGATTGAGCAATGCCCTTTAACTCAAAGCCAAGTGGTCTGATGTGGCAGTACTTTTAATTTTGTTTGTTCAACCATGTCTTCATTAAAAGCTTGGTGAATATAGACACTCAAAATTGCAAGGATTTGCTTGCCAAGGTCTCTTGAAATCGACGTGCTAAAGAACTCACCGACAAAGAACGTAATGCCGTGTGACTCTTTACGCTGTTTCGGCTTAAGGTATTTCATGGCCTTCCTTTTGTCTTCCTCAGCAAAGTTTTTGATAAATAGCTCCTCTACCTCATCTGCTAGCTTTATAACCTGTCATTTCCAAGACTTTAGTCCAACTTTTTTCCTGGTTCTAAAGTTTCTGTATAATATAAGTGACAGACAACCAGATATGGCTCAGAGCAGACAAGACCAACTATGAAACAAATGGGCACTTCACATTGTCTGTGAACTTTCTCATGGGAGGTGTTCAGCAGCTAATGACCAAAATCTAGACATGATCCAATCATAAATCATGCAAAGATGATCCCTTTGAATCAAATTTTGAACTTTTCAAATATTGATAGTAAATTTACCTTGTCTGAGCTGTTGAAATAGGAACTTTCCACAACTTTCAGATAAATGGGAAGAACTTGTTTTCCAGTGACCTGCAAAAAAGCATGATCTTTAGGATTTCAAATAGGATTTCAGAGGCAATGATGAAGGAATGAATTATCAGTGACCATTTTTACTTACTTTGTCAAACTTCTTCAAAATCTTTATAAAGGCAAGCATGTTCAAGTGCCTGAAGAATGATCTCACAATGATCAAAAGGACATTAAAAAAAAAAAAAAAAAAATCAAGCTTCAACAATCTTTTATGCATTCAAGTTTTGGAATCATTATTATTACCTGTAAGTTTTGAGAAAACCCAACCCTTTGTAAAGCTCAACAAAAGCTCCTTTAATCATCTTCTCTGCATGGTGCAGCCTTTTCTTGTTAATATGAAGCTTAGTCCCTTCATTGCATTTTTTTGAGTTTGCTAAATCTTCCCTGAACAATTGGCTAATAGCAGAGAAAGTCCTTGATGGGGTGGTCAGAGGAATGCTCATCTTTATGTTCTTTCCTTGAAAACTGATAAGTCGACCCGAGACGGATCTCCATTTTCGATCCAAGCTTTTAGTTCTTGTTGAGTTAACCATATCTTCTGATCTTGGAGAGTCTGAAAATGCTAATTCAGTCTTCTCCAATTCATCATTGATGTTCTCTTGGGACTGTTCTTGCTCTGTTTTGTCCTTAACAGAATCCTCTGTATATAAAAAAAAAATGTAAGAATATAATGATAACAATGAAACAAAGCATGCAGATTCCTGAGATAAAAAACCCACATAAACTTCCTTCTTCAGCAAGTTAACTTTGAATATGTGACATTATTAGCTGAAAAAACACAACCCTTGGGTATTTCCTAGGGAGAGCTAGATTAATTAAGGGACAAAACAAACTTTTGGTTAGTTTTGATGAATTACCAGAAGAAATTGTGTAAGATATGGAGCCTTCCTCCTTGGAATCCAGGGCGATATTGCCAGTGTGACGCCGCTGCTGGATCGCCATTTTCAGGTCAATGAGAATCTCCAGCTGTTTCTTCAAGCTGTCCCCTCTCTCCATGAACTCTGCCTCCTTTGTCTTGAAGAACTGATTCACCTTATTCAGCTGAAAATCCAAACAAGAAAACAATTCCTTTGCAGCAGCTGTATCACCAAACTGATCCAGCACCTCTGTTTCATACATGTCCCCCTTGCTAGCAGAGGAAGCAAGCTTGGTATGAACCTGTTACCAAAAGATTTCAACTTCATGTTATATTAATCCAAAATGGGAAGAAAAAAAAGAAAAGAAAAAAAAATAGACAGAAAGAGTACATGAATAGGTCCATGATCTCTGCCAGCTTGTTGACCACATATAGAGAGTTTCTTTATAGAAGACAAGAGGGTACTCGCAAGGGTACCGGTGGCGGCGGTGCCGGGATTGTTATCGGTTTTAAGAAGATATAGTTTCTTAAGGTCTTTCTTAAGTTGCCAATAATCAACAAAAGCATGTTTCCATTCAGGGATGAGTTGTCCCTCAAATTGCTTGGTGAATTTGACCATATTGTTGTTGGGGTCTAAGGGATGAAGAAGGAGAGGGGATTGTTGTGAGTGTTGAATGGAAGAGGAAGATGACATTATTTATGGATGGAAAAGGGAATTGGATTGATGTGGTTCGTACTGATTCTCGACAGCACATTCTAAAATATCCTATGCTTACTCCACTTGAGAGAGCATAGTGGCAGGGTTCGCCGGAGATTTATCAGCAGCCACCGCAAATGGCCTTGTTTACTCTCACCTCAGCAATATGCTCTCATCAAATTTTTGAATTGGGTGGGAGAATATAAAGTTGAAAACTTGTGGGACCATGAATACATGAAGGAAACAAGCCTAGCTCCCTTTCCTTCTTTTCCTTCTTTCAAAAAAAATATAAACTTGAAGGTGTGCTCCCTTAAAATTGCATGTTCGAGACTCGCCTGTGATATTAATTTGTAAATACCTCTCGTGTCTTCATTCTTTCAATGGTTTTCTCGGTGTCTGGCTTAGTATAGTGGAGCGAAACTCTAATTTCTCGATTTCCAAAAAAAAAAGAAAAATACCATTATTAGAAGAGATGATGTGTATCTAATAATCAACTTTTATGAATTTTCTTGACATTCGAATGTCGTAGGGTGAAACATTATGTTACGTAAAAAAAAAAAAATAGTACAAACTTCCTCCATGTCCACTCTTCCAACTCATTGTGAACCTAAACTTAGCTTCGGCCGGTTAAGCCATCAACAACTTTTCTTTTAAGTTCAAAGTTTTTTTTTAGTTCAACAATTGGGGTGGGGACTGAACTCGTGATCCTTTTAGTTCATGGTTGTACATTGATATCACTGAACTAGTGCGCCTTTTAAGTTCAAAGTTCAACTTGCATCATCGTATTTCTAATGATGTATGCTCTATTGGTTAGAAGTAGAAGAAGTACAACAATATCTTTATTAGTATGATATTTTTTGAAAATAATGTCCGTGAATTGATTGAAGTAGAAAATTTCTCTGGAATAAAAATAAGAACTTAATCATTTTCATAGTGAATGTCTAAAGATATGGAGAGACTCATTGTTTTGAACTAACTCTAAATATAGAACAAATCGTAGCTAATCATGTACAGGTAGGCACAATTAAGGCATATCAGTAACTTTTCTTAAGATAAAAATCCAACTACATATATATCACCCCAATTATTTCTATTCTTGTACTCTCTTAGATGGTTAGAAGTGTGAAAGATCATAAACATAAAAGCCAAGAAATAATGTTTATTGATATAATTTATTCTTCTGACCAAAGTCCTTATAAATATGATTCATTTTTGTTAATAGGTCTATCAATGAGTTATAAACTTTAGCAAGTGTACTTATTGATGATAAGAACAACATCTTTATTGATACATAGATAAACGTGGGAAAGAACAAAATGGTAGTCGAAGTGCGAGCAAACTGGCTCAAACACACATGAATATAAAAAGAAATAGTAACAACATTATCACTAATAACCATCGTAAAATAATTTAGTGATCAAGAAAACCTATAAAAACTAAAAAATGATAGATTCAATCAATGGTAACCATCTTTTAGAAATTAATTTCTTATGAATTTCTTTCTCATTCAAATGTCTTTGCGTATCATCTAAAGATACGAAGACTCATATTGTTTTAGATAGTTAAAATTCTGACACTCTAAACCTTTTGAAAAAGATTTGGTAGATTGATTTACGGAAGAAAAATACGTGAAGTGTTTGGCATTTAAGAGACTTTGAGACGTATAAATGTCTTGGTAATTGAAAAAATGGCCTAGGATAATTGGCCAACCACACCAAGGTTAATTCTTATTAGACCAGCATGGTTCCCACTTATATATACTTTAGGATAGCCAATACATTATTTTAAAGGGTTTTAATTGTTTATTTAGGACAAACTTCTTTTAATTATTTTTTGGGCCTATAAGAAAATTGATTTGTGCTTGGTTTTGGAGTGGTGGGGCAATCATTTCATAAATATTTTTGCTTTCTCTTCTCATTCTCTCTGTGGATCATGCAGTTGATGATTGTGTCAACTGCCATTAATGGAGATTTTAGAACTTTTATTCCATCACATGAGAATATAAAACTCAGTTTAAAAAATAATTTTAAGATTATAAAATATAATTTAAAAAGTATAACACTGTGATGTGGATAAACAAAATCACTTTAGAAAAAAAATGATTTTTTTTAATATAGCTTAATAAGAGTATTTTTAAAGGATCAATTCTAAATTTTGTAAATTTAAAACAAGTGTAAAATTTTGTTGCTGACAATATTGCAATAGGTCAGGTACATTGGTGTGTCAAATGATTAAAAGTCACCAATTTAAATTCCCACCCTGAAATGTGTTAGATCAATTAAATAAAAAGAACTTAAAAATGTTGTTGCAAAAAAAAAATAATAATAATAAATTAAAGTTCAAAATAATCTTTAAAGAGCAAAACTCCCCTACAAATGTTTTTTGAGAAAATCAAACCAATAACATTAAACATAGCCAACATTACAACCTAAAATTTCATTGGGACCACACACGGGTCCAGCTCCACAAGACGGAGTATGACCACCCTTATAGATAAAACCAAAAACAAGACTCAATCGACACTGGACCTGAACCTTTCGAACAACTTTCTTAACTACAATGGAGAATTGAAGCTCCATTTGGGTAGAAGAACAAACTATCATAACCCTTACAACGGGTATTTTTTGATAGACTTTGGGAGGTAATCGCACATCGATCTCAATGACTATAGAACAGGACCTCACCAAAGTAAGAAGGAAAAGATTAGCCTCAAAATAGAGGTTACCTCTTCCCTTCCTCGAAAAGAAATGCTTCCACGTATCAATCTGGCATTTGTCAACCAGCTCCATCCACAAGAACAGTATCAAAAACCAGCCATAAAATCCTATTGAAAAATGTAAAACCCAGCCTAAAATCTTAAAAATCCTAAGGAAGATTAGAAAATAATTCATAAAAGTACACAACCTAGAAAAAAAAGAAAATGAAAAAGAAAGGATAAAA
The DNA here is from genome assembly GCA_037832685.1 of Sicyos baderoa. Taxonomy (NCBI): domain Eukaryota; kingdom Viridiplantae; phylum Streptophyta; class Magnoliopsida; order Cucurbitales; family Cucurbitaceae; genus Sicyos; species Sicyos baderoa. The sequence goes on along the minus strand of JBBMEF010000002.1, from coordinate 2,362,681 downwards.
CAAACAAACCACACCGAAAACCGGGTCCGGGAACCACGCGGTTCACCCGAACCGGAAGACCATTTCGAAGACCAACCCGAAGGAGCGACCAAGTTGCTAGTTGGCTTTTTGGTTTGGTTTATACTTTGAGTTACACAAACTAAACCAAAAACTTTACCTTTAGTTGCATG
>JBBMEF010000002.1:2341009-2353127 GCA_037832685.1 Sicyos baderoa | reverse complement strand
TTAAAAATGAATTATTTTGAGGAATAAACATGAATGATTTAAAAAGGAGAAATTATTTCAAGTTATTATAAATGAATGATTGAGTTATTTTGAATATTAAAATTGATAAGTTATTTTGAGTAGTTATAAAAAAAAAAAACTCGTTTGGATGTAGTTCTTCAATAAAGAGTTAGTAAATCCTCAATCTAAATTCTTCTTAAAAATGGCAAACAAAAACCTCTAAAGGTGTGTCTATGCCACCAAAAACAAATAGGGAGAATGAGAAAAAAGAAGATTATTTGTGTTTAGGCCACCATAAATTATTCATCTCATAATAGACACATTTTCTCGTTCTTCTCTCAACTATTTTTTATTCTCCATGCAATAACGTTTATACATCACATCACTCTTTTTCACTCTCATCATACTAATTGTTTTATTTTTTTCATAATCATTCTTACCCAAAACAAAAATAATTATTCACCTCATGAATAATTCTTTCAACATAAACACAAATAATCATTCTCTTCGACCGAAACATAAATAATTATTCTCTCTTAAATCCTTCTTTTTCTAATTCTCCTCCTAAATCTAATTCCCCATAATCATTTCATCCCCTCCTTCGAACATTCTCTTATGGAGAATGATTTAAATCTATGATAGAAAGATTCAAATTCAAAATTTTAGTCAATGCGAATATTGGATAAACTACAAATGAAAATAATATTCATGAATAATATTTTTAAATAAAACCAATGTTTTTTTTTTGTTTTTTTTTTTTTTGTAAAATTACAATGAATGACATATCCTAACAAAATAACTACAAATGTTGTCAAATTTAAGAATATTTGCATTTATTATCATAAATACAACAGTATTTATTGTAATTATTAATACAAACACAATATTTTATATTATTAATATATTATTATATATTATTAATACTATATTAATATTAATACTCACGATCATATTTATAATTATTTTTTAAATTTTACTTTTTAACTTTCTCTCTCTAAGTTGTTTCTAATTTGTTTTTAAAGAGAACAAATCTAGTTTTTTTTTTTCAAAAAGAAAAAAAACAGAAATTGAATGGTTATCCAATAAAGTTCTCTCCCAACTTTCACATCTCATAAATTTCGGGCCCCAATCAATTTTCATTAAAGTAGTTATGTCGTTGGGCCTGTTCATACATTCTCCAAAAACCGATTCAACCGACCAAACCCATCGAATTTTTGGGTCGGTCGGTCGGTTTTCAAGCTTGAGTCAGTCGATATCGGTTACAAAAATGGTTAACCGAAAAAAATCGGTTAAGTCGGTTGATTTAATCTATCGGTCGGTTTGGTCAGTTAACCGGAAATTTCCTTTATAAAATATTGTTATTTTCATAAAATTTAATATATTTCTTATTAGATTAGTATAAAATTAACTTAATTTTATATGTGTTTTCGAAAAATTATTATGCTCGCTTTTTTTAACTAATTCTCAAATTTTCATTATAAAATTTTATGATGAATATATTTTTTTAATAAAAATAAGGAAAAAATTAATATTAATTAACCGAATTTAACCGATTTTGACTGACTTTACCGACCGAACCGATCGATCTAACTGACTGGTCGATATCGGTTTCATTTTTTAGGAAACCAATAGGTCGGTTCGGTGTCAATTTTCATCGGAATTCTCGTAATTGACCCTAAATCTAATTGGACTTGTTGGGTTGGGTATGTTTCTGGGCCTAAAGCCCAATCAAGTTTTATTCACCTGCAGATTTTTAAAAGAAAAGTTTAGGAGACTAATAAAATTACAAATTTAAACGTTTTTAAAAAATTTAAAAGTTTAGCATTAATAAGTATTAGAAATGAAACAAAAGATACGGTAGAGTTTTTTTTTTTTCTTTTTTTATAACATTGATATTAATAGATACTACAATTTTAAAACTGATTAATAAATATGAATATAAATATTTTAAAATTTATCATACATTTATAATTAATTTATGAGAATAGCCTATCTAATACATATTTCCTTAGAAAAAACACACTTTTTTAATATAAATTAAGAAGGGAAGGATTCAAAATTTATTATTGGGCTCAACTAGCTAACAACACTTAGCTATTAGAATTGAAGGATACAAATTAAGAATGGATCGGTGGCGCGATTGGTAACTTGGCTTGGTGTTAATCCATTATCATTCTACGGTGATGAGTTTGATCCTTGAAATCGGTATTTGTAATCCTTTCCCCCAATTTATACTCAAAAAAATTTGAACGCACGAGCCACAATACACATTTATGCTACCGACCAATAAAATAAAATGTGACGATGGTGTTGAACTCGTGTACAACCAAACAATGAAACTATTGCGCCACTAACCCATTTGGTGAAATCTCATAGACCCATTTGTGAAAATCCATATATATATATTTCATTCTATTTGAAATAATATTTTAATTCACAAGGTTATCGGTTCCTGGCCAATGAGAACTTCCATCTACGTTCATTAAAAAAAAAACAAAAAAAACGTGTATAACCACGTGGCAAAACCCTACTAGCTGCTCTACCTGCCTCTATACCTTCCCGCACCTCATCTTCTCTGAACCCCTCAAATTCCCCATTCTAATTTCACCGCCGCATCTAGCTAACTTTACCCGCCGGATCTCGGTTCCGACGGCCGAATCGCCGGCGAAGAAACAACAGTCCGATCTCCAGCCACAAAAATGCCGTCGCCTCAGATCCTACCGATCACCCAGCCCCCTTTATCTTCAGTCACAACAACCACATCTACTGCTGTAGACCTAACGTCGCTCAAAGAAGACGATACTCCGGTTGTTTCTCCGTTCTTCGAGGATGATCATAGATCGATAGCGCTTACGCCTCTTCTTCCTCGGACTTCGAGCTGTATCTCCACCACATCTAGCTCCAGCAATTTGTACAAGCAGAAGCGGAGGCGAGTCAAGAGTGACGACTTTTTGAACTTTCTCTCCGGTGATCGCCGCCGCCAGGCTGTTGATCGTGATCTTGAGAATGCTGATGCTCAGAGAGCTGAGAGATTTTTACTTACTCGCTTTGGTTTTAAACTCTCGAAATATATTAGGTAAAGTTGCGTGATTCGTTTTCTCTCGTCGGTGATATTGTTAAGAGATTGGTTTCTTAATCGAATCCTGTTCTGCTTTCTGCTTGATGTTGGTAAATCACGAATCTGTGTATTTAACTTATGGATCAAAATCAGTATGTCTCGTGACATTAGTCAAGACTGACCCGAACAGTCAAGGATATAAATAAAAATTATGGATCCAAATCTACGGTTGAGATGCTTTGAAACTATGATGCCCCACGATTACTTAGTCGGAGATCTCGTTGTCCGGTGCTGGCTCGTACGCCCCCAACCAAATACGTAATTGAGATTATGTTTTAGTATGTTAGGTCATATTTTTTGTAAATAGGATTTTATTAGTGCAATATATAAAATCTCCTAAAACCCTAGCTACATTCGATTGACATTGTTGTATTCTTATCTTCTTATAAAATAGTGGATGTAGCTAATGCACTGTTACTGGACCGAGTAAATCTTGTGTTTTGTCTCAAGTTCTTTATAGTTTTTCTCTGATTGTTGTTCCGATTTCAGAACATCTATCATATCTGCCAATTTAGATTTTTGAGTTCTGCATCTTAACAAGGTCTATGTGAATGGCTTATCATGTTTGGGATCTTACAACTTATTCAGGGTAGCATTCAGATGGATTGCAAGATTTCTGGCACTTGGCTGTTATTCATTGTTTCTTCTCCCAGGATTTCTTCAAGGTATGTGACCAAAGATTCTTATTTGCATGATGCAGCAGATTGTAATGTTTTCTTAACATTTTTCAACCATTACGATTCGAATTGGTCTAGTCATCAAGAGGGACTTGGAAAATTAAAAGGTTATGAGCTCGATTCATGATGATCACATTAGTAGAAATTTATTTCCTATGAATTTTCTTGATCGCCAAATATTGTAGGATCAAGCCATTTGTCCCATATGAATAGTCGACATATGCATAAGTTGGCTTAGACATTCACGAATATCGAAAATATACTTTTTACTATGTCAAGTTAATAAACATCACAGGTTGGCCTAATGACCGAGAGGTCATGTGAGTCCCTTACCCCTAATTTGTTGTTGACCTAGTGATCAAAGAGGGTCTTGAAAATTTTAGAGGTTATGAGTTCTGGCCATCTACTAATTTTCTTGACAACCAAATGTTGTAGAATCGGTTGGTTTGTCTCTAAGAATAATTGAGGTTCGCGTAAACGCTGAAGATATATATATAAAAAAAGAGTTAACTGATATTTTCCACCCATTTCCTCAGCTGATCATTGTGAATTTTATTACTTGCAGTTGGATACTATTATTTCTCATCCAGTCAGATACGCAGAAGTATACCCTATGGTGATAAACCAAGGAATAAGTGAGGAACCAGGAAATGATATATGTATATATTTCTCTCATGTGAATCTATGATGACAATGCACGTGAATCTAAAATATCTTGGCACTAAAATTACTGGTGCAGGTTGGATCTTTATCTACCAAAACATATTGATGGGCCAAAACCAGTTGTTGCATTTATCACTGGCGGGGCTTGGATTATTGGGTAAGCGGGGCTTGGATGAGACAATTGATTCTACTGATATTGATACCTTTTCGGTATATGGCTGAAATTTCAGCCAAAGTGAATTCAAAACCATAAGTTGTTCTAGTGGGCATGAATGATTATGGAAATTATGTTACATTTTGGATTATAGAGTTGAAAAGGGGAGGGGTTCTTGTAAAACAACTAATACAAATGTCCTTGTCATTTCTGTCGATGCAGCTACAAAGCTTGGGGTTGTCTTCTTGGACAACAATTATCAGAAAGAGATGTCATTGTAGCATGCATAGATTACAGGTAATTTAGTCTCAGGAATAAAGTTTTATTCCTCTTTGCCAAATGTAGATCTCGCTAAATAAAGTCCTCTTTCAGTGTAGTGAATGATAAGTTGTACATACTTTTGATGTAGAAATTTTCCTCAGGGAACTATGAGTGATATGATTGATGATGCTTCCGAAGGTATCTCGTTCTTGTGTAATAACATCGGAGAATACGGAGGCGATCCAAGCAGGTAATGTTTTACTTACCCCACCTCCACTTCCTGCTATATCCTTTTTCTTTTTTCTGGAGTAACAAATCTTTGAAAATTTGAATTCCTAGGCAGATTATTTCCCGTTAATGAGATCCAAAATCTCTTTTATCTTATAAATTTCTTTGACATCCAAATGTTGTATGGTCAGACAATATATCTCATTAGAATAGTCAAAATGCGCGTAAGTTGACTCAAATATTCACACATATAAAAAAGGAAATCTTTAATTAGGCTGAGCCATAATAATTGAATCTTTTTGTTGAAAGGGTGGGTCGTGGGATGAATATGATAGAGTGGCTTTATGCCTCGCTCCAAAAGTTCCATCTGAATGACAAAATGGGAAAAATCCAGTAGGCGAGGTTTGGAGTGTGTTTAATATGAGGGGGTTACGGAATAGGAGAGGAAAGGGAAACTTTGCTACAGATTCAGAGAACCAACCTATTAATTTCTCTTGACATTAATTTCCGGTTTTTGAAAAATAAGTTTGTAACACTACTTTCTATTTTGATATCCAGCAATGTTTTGAAAATATTTCAAAAAACCAAGCCTATATTTTGAAGTAGTGTGATATTAGGGTCCGAGTATTAGATAATATAAGGTTCCATCTCAAGGCTTGATTTCCAGTTTTGATGGCATATGAGAAAACTGGAACTTGTAGAGAATTCGAACATAAAGGAAATTCGGAAGGAAACGAAAACTTCTAAAATAGTTTTAAAAGAAAACTAGGCCTCTTGTATATCCTTATAATTGTATCTTTCAATAGTAATACATAATGGCATATTGCTACAAATTTTACTTCAAATTCAGATGCCATTCACGTTTTGAGGCATAGTCTGACTGTAAATTTCTGTTCTTTTTTTTCCCTCCTTCAAGAATTTATCTAATGGGCCAGTCAGCTGGTGCACATATAGCTGCTTGCACACTTCTGGATCAAGCAATGAAAGAGGTTCGCAAAGTAGAGAGTATCTCATGGAGTGTGTCGCAGATTAAAGCTTACTTTGGATTGTCAGGAGGGTGAGTATTTTTTACATCTATGGATCCAAGATTTTGGCCATAAAAAGGGTATGCTAGGCCATTCTCTTCTATAATAATGTTGTACTTCTGTCTCCAAAAGGTGGCGCAGTGGTCCAAGACTTGGGCTTTGAAGGTGTGCTCCCCTCAAGGTTCCAGGTTCAAGACACACCTGTGACATTAATTTGTAGCACCTTCCGTGCCTCCACTCCTTCGATGTCTCCCAGTGTCTGGCCTAAGAACGGGCGTGGTTACCTTTGGTATAATGGAGCGAAGTTCTGATTTCCCGTTTTTGAAAAAAAAACAATGTTCTACTTGTAATACCTTTGCCTTTTCCATTTGGTATTTTTCGTTTGTTGTGCTCATCTTCTTCTATACATGTTAACAGGTATAATTTACTTAATCTGGTTGACTACTTTCACTCTCGGGGTCTATATCGCTCTCTTTTTCTAAGGTATATAAATTATTGCAGTAATTTATGACCATTCATCCTTAATTTGAATCATTTATAATGTAATCAAATATGTCATTGCAGCATAATGGAAGGAGAACAATCCTTGAAACGATTTTCACCCGAAGTATTGATCATGGAAGAACCCAACATGGGAGCTGCAGTCTCGATCCTTCCTCCCGTCATATTATTTCATGGAACCGCCGACTATTCTATACCATCGAATTCTAGGTACGTCATCATATAGATCTACGAAAGCATATGTAACACGGATACCATCAAATTCTAGGTATCTCTTTGCTGTAATCCCTAGTTTAAAGCATTTCTTGTATTTTAAACAGTTTTGTTGTCTTGCAGTAAATCTTTTGCTGAGACTCTTCAAAGTGTTGGAGTGAAAACTGAGACATTTTTCTACGAAGGGAAGACGCATACAGATGTATTTGTTCAGGTTAAAGAACATCTTAATCTTCATTGGCAACTTTGTTAACAGTTTGACATGCTGCTACAACGGTCACATGGAGTAACGTTTGTCGGTTTTATCAGTTTATTTTCTGCAATAACCTTAATCATTCTTTACGCAGGATCCATTGAGGGGTGGCAGAGATCAGATGTTTGAAGATCTTGTCGCAATCATCCATGCCGATGATGCAGAAGCGCAGGCGAAAGATGCAGTGGCACCTCCAAGAAGACGCCTTGTACCCGAATTTATGTTGATGTTGGCTCGTAGTGTTAGCCCTTTCTAACCAATACGCATTATAATCTACCAACCTACATCGACATAATCATTGTATTCTTCCTTGAATCTTACTTGTAGTTCATCCATTGTAGGTGACAAATGGAGGAAAATGAACTTCGCATACACCAATCTGGTAAGATTTGTCGCTGAACTATAAGTGAGATTCTTTTAATAGATAGCGTCAATGAAATATAGTCATAGTCGACCAGAAGTCACTCCCTCACTCTCTAAATTGACTTTTGAGCTCAAATTTTCATTGTAGTTTATGATTTATTTTTTTTATATCCCCGTCTGTCTAGGCCAACTTGCATGCATCTCGATTATTGTCACAGAAACTGTTTGATCTTACAACATTTGGATGCCAAGGAAACCCTTAGGAAATTAATTCTTATATAGGTGATTACCATAGATTAAACTCATCACCTCTTAGTCCTTCAAGACTCTTTTAACCACTAGGTCATTTTATGATTATAGTTTCAGCAAGGTCTATCGACGTGTTACGAAGAAAAAAAATCTTGAAATATGAGATTTTAAGTGGTCTAGTTTTATGGTAGAGTAGGTGTAGATGGTTAGAGAAGACAATGTTACAGTAAAATATGTGGATCTCCAAATATGTCGCAAATGTAGAATTTGTTGAATAAAAAATAGTTGAGAATTATGATTGGTAGCATTATATTAAAAAAATTAAACAAAATTCACGAATCTATTTTCCCTTATAAGAAATAGCTTCATGACAAGTAATATGTGTGTGTGTTCGGTTTTTATTGATTTGTTAAAATGAAAACAGGATTTTGGTTGATTTCGTGAGGTGTTGAACATTGTAAGTTGAGGAACTTTTATGCCGATGAGAGCCATTTTTATTAATTTTCTTTATTATTTCGATTTGCTACCTCATCAATTTTTAATTATGGTTAATTTTTTTTTTTTTTTTTTTGCTAATTCAAAGACAAGTTTAAACTTTTAATAAAGTTCAACTAGTAAAATGGACAATTGAAAGTTTAAAGACCAACAAAAAAATAGTTTAGAAATTAAAATTTAATTTAGAGACCAAATAGAAAAAATATGATAACCACAATTGTATTTTAACCTCCTCTCTGATCTCTAAAAAAAAAATATATATATATAAAAATAAATAAAGTAAAAAATTATCATCGCAAGCAGTGAGCTATACGAATATTGATTCACCCTAAAATATACAAAATACTTGCTAATAAATAAAAGATGCAGTCAGCAGTTGTATCTTATGTTTCAATAAAAACTAATGAATAACCAAGAACAATAACAAATAAAAATATGAGCAGTTGCTCAACGGTATTAGTGTATATCCAATAATCAATAGGTCATGGGTTCGAGTCACCCACCCAATTGATGTAATCTAAAAAAAACAAAATATAACAAATAAAAATAGAAACAATATTTTAGTTCAACAACATTTAAAACAATCTTTTAATCTTTGGGTAAAAATATAATGATTGAGTGGGTTGGAGCTCTGCTCATGTTTGTGTTTTTATTACCAATGACAACATAGAACTACAAGTGTAGAAACAAAGAAAATAATGTGGTACTTCCTACCCCACTTTGTTGAAATCTTGGTTTATTTCTTCATAAATAAATTAAATAGATTCTAGAATGAAGGTAAATTATTCAAATGAATTGATTTTTTAAATGTGAGAGCCTAAAAATTCAACATATTTTTATAGAGAGAGAATAAAAGAGTAACATGTAAAGCATGTGGGAAGTGAGAGAGACAAACAAAATGGTTGGAAAACCTAGGGATCAACAAACTAAATCCCATAAATTCAACATTTTCATCTACAAATAACAATAATATTATGTAGATAGAAAGAAATATAGGATGGTAGGGTATGCTAATTCTCAGCTTTTATTAGCTTTTCTTGAATGAGTTTATTGGCTCAATGCTGCCTTTTCATTTGTTTTATTTGCTCTTTCTTTGACATTTTTTTTCATTAAGGACAGTGCTTCTGAGCTGTTTGTCTCATGCAGTGTGAACATTGTTTCTGCCCTTGATTTTTTTTTTTTTTTTATAATAATCAAGATAATGAAATAATAAGTTGTATTATGATTTGGATTGAATTCAATTTACTCTAATAATTTAATATTTGTACATCTAGTTAAATTTCCTTAAAATCTCATTTAACTTAATATGAATATAGAAGCTTGTTCTAATGTTAATTCTTTGTTTCTCTTCTCCACATTTAAATCTTAACCTCTTGACCAATGTTGAATTATGTATGTATGTTTTTTTTGCTATACTAGTATAGCACATTTAATTGAAACCTTAAATATTAAATGTGCTATACTAGTCCAATTAATTGATAGTGTTATCAATTAAGCTATGAGTAAAAATGATATTTTTCATGGAAATAGAAGTGTGAAAAATGTTCCCATTAAAGTAACAATAGAGATAAACACACAAAAAAGGGAAAGAGAATGAGTTAGATAAAAAGACAAAGAAGAGGGCATGATAGGGCAGGGGGGGACAGAACACTAAGCAATGCCATGACAGTGGCAGCCATTGCCAATATGCTTTTCTTTTTCTTTTTTTCTTTTTTTTTTGAGACAAGCCAATATGCCATATTAATTGTTGGGACTTGTGGCATTCCAAATTTCAAACAAAGCACCCATTCTCATCATAGATCCTCTTTCTTTGTCTCTTCAAAAACAAACTCACATTCTCCATTGTCTCTTTTTGCTTTTTAGATTTTGGATTTTGGATTTAGGTAGGTTTGCTCACCTTCCTTTTCCCTCAAAATCTCACATTTCCACAACTTTTTTTAATATATAATCAATTTATCCACTTCTCAACTATAAAAATAGATAACTTCATTAATCTTTCAACATTAGTATGTAAAAAAAAATAATAATAATAAAAGAGTGCTTAGTTGGAAGTTTTTATCTCTCCTTATTTAGTGGGAGGAGTAAACATGGATATACAAAAAAAAAAAAAATTAGTTTGGTTTTTGTCCAAAAAAAATCATCTTAATCCAATTTTTAGATAGTGATTTCCATAAATTTTTTTTTTTTTACCATAAAAGCGAGCAATATTCTCTTTCTATAAACTTTCCAATAATCATTTTCTTTCTAGTCATTTTCATTCTCTTTAGTCCAAACACACTTTTCAAACTCCTCCAAATCCCACTTACCAAACACTACCAAAAAAATTAAAATTTTAGGTAAAATGAGATTTGAGCTCATGTTTGGCACAAGACAAAGTTCCACAACCCCATCTTTTTATATCATCATTTCCCCCATTTCTCTCCTTTCAATTGTTCTCTCTCTCTCTACAACCATGTCCAAATCCCTCCATGATTCCTCCTTCTCTCTCTCCAAACGCTACTCCAACTGGAAAAACAAACTCCAAAGCCATGAAAACCAACAACGAATCCCATCCTTCACCGAACCAAACCAGACCAAATCGGACAAAAAACCATCCAAACTCCGAGCCGCCATAAACGCATTAACCCGGTTCCGGCCAAATCCAAACCGGGTCGTCGTCGGAACCCTATACGGGTACCGGCGAGGCCACGTCCATTTCGCAATACAAGAAAACCCAAAACAGAATCCCACGTTATTGATCGAGTTATCAACGGCGACGAGCGGTCTGGTTCAAGAAATGGGGTCGGGTTCGGTTCGGGTCGCGCTGGAATGCGAGAAGAAAGGGAAGAAGGGTTGCGATTTGGCGGAGGAGGGGCTGTGGAGAGCGTATTGCAACGGTAAGAAATGTGGGTTTGCGACCAGAAGGGAGATTGGGGCGGAGGAGCGCCGGATTTTGGCGGCGGTGGAGCCGATCACGATGGGGGCCGGGGTTTTGCCGGCGGCGGAAGGGGATTTGATGTTTATGAGAGCGAGATTTGAGCGGGTTGTCGGGTCGAAGGATTCGGAGGCGTTTTACATGATTGGGCCGGATCGTAATGGTGGGCCGGAACTTAGTGTTTACTTGCTTAGGGTTTGAATTTTTAAATCTATCGCCAAAGGATTTGAACTCATAACCTATTTGTGGTTTGTGTCTAATGATGCCACCGAACTACTGCTTTTATCAATAACGATGACGGAGTTTCATTTGTTGTGATTGTGATTTTGGGTCTTTTGGGGGGATTCAATGATTCGATGGGTTGTTAGAAGAGTTGGGGCATTGATTTTGATGTATAGTTTTTATCCATCTCCATTTTTTGTAACCGATCATCATTTAGATGTTTGATCATCTAATCGAATATATATATATATATAGTTAGGCTCGGGTTTTCTTCCTCATTTGCAACTTCTTTATTTTCTGAATGTTTATTTTGTACTTTGAAATAGCATTTTGGTAAAATGCTTTTAGTTTTAGTCCTTAAATTATAAATAACAAACAAAAGGATTTTATTTTATATGAAGGTATGTTTGGATGAGAAAAAATATTGGTTTGAATGAAATGTTGGAATAAGTGATTGAACAAAAACTTAGTTGATTAAAATTGTTTAAATTGGATGTTTGAAAAAAAAATGTTGGAATAAAGGTGAGTTGAAAAATACCCCATAGTTTACGTATGTATATTGTTTTTTTTTTAAATAAAAAGATATATAAGTTTTTCTTTAGAAATAAAACCTTTTGAAAACACAGTGATTAAAATGGAAATAGTTTTGGATTATTTGGAATAATCTATATGGATCAGCGGTTCAGTGATCCTATGGGCGTAGCCTGAAAGATTCAAATCTTATTGTCATAAAATGGGGAACGAATTACTGTACTGTACTATATAACTTATTATTTATTTAT
>JBBMEF010000002.1:2312977-2334566 GCA_037832685.1 Sicyos baderoa | reverse complement strand
CAAAATTATACTTATTTTCAACAAAAATTTAAAATTTAACAATCAATATATCGTTGTGGATGTTAAAAGGCTGGTTTTTTCTTTAGGGATAGTGAATTTTATGCATTGTAATAGACTTAGTAATTGTGTGGCCGATATGTTAGCTAAACAGATTTTTTCGTTGTGCATGAGTAGTTGTGCTTTTTCCTCTTATGTGGAGGTTTTGTGGGCGTTTTAGAGGGGGAATCTCCCCCATGGTGTTGTTTTTGCGTTGGAGACTGATTGTAAGAGGTGGTTGGTTTCTTGTTGATTGAATATCATTTTTATTTTAAAAAAAAACATCAAAATATATATATATATAAATAAATAAAAAGTTTTTATGCCTCAACAAAATTAAAAAGAACAAATGGAAAGCAACATACAAGTGCCCAATATTTTTAAGTACTCCAAACCAATTCAAAGACATTTTATGTATACATATTGTGGTTGTAGAAACCCCTAAATTGTCCATAAAATAAAAACCATTGTGAATATAGAAAAAAGAATGAAAGAAGAAATTGCAGAGATAGGCTTAATAAAGACTGCGTTTGCAGATTGGGCAAAGTGTAGGGACGTTACCGGCCTCCACCTTGGGATTAGTGCCCCTATCTTTTGCTCTGACACCCTTCAACTTTTTTACATTATTGTTATTTAACCCCCTTATTTACACTATTCTCATTTTCCTCCCACCTATATTTTTCACTATCACTTTAAACTGGGTTCATATTTATTTTATGATGTTTTTGCTTTGTTTATAAATTTGAAGTTATACTTTGATTGAAATTAGTTTAAATTACTTAATACAAGGATACCAACAAAAATATAATTGACATTTTGTATAACTTTTAATAATTATAATTAAATGATACTAATTTAAGCCAGTCTTGGATTCTATTCTTCGACGAAACTCGCTAATAATATATATATTTTTTATCGAGTAGTTAAGGAGCTGAATTCATTTTTTATTGTATTGAAATGTTAGGTGTTTGTCGGTTGAAAAGTTAGGTTTTTTTTAGTATAAATTGAAGGAATGAGGATTACAAATACCGATTTATTATAGGTTAGTTTGATTTTTTCACATAATTTTTGACACATTAATTTTTATACGGAGAAAACAAAAAAATAATTGAATCAGTTAAATTTTTGTTTGTAAAAATCAATAAAAATCGGATCGAATCAATAATAATTTATTTATTTTAATTTTTCTTTTTGTATGTTTAGTTTAACTTTTTATAAACTAACTAATTATTTTTGTATAATTTAATTATAAATTTCGAGAATTGTTTAGGGAAAAAATATTTAAATAGGAATTAAAAAAACAATTAAAGCGAAGGAGATTTGAATCAAAGAAATTGAGTTAATGATTGTTGTCATTTATAGAAACTTAGTTTAGTTTCTCTTTTTATCAAATAAATTGATTGGATTCATTATCGGTTTGACCTAAACAACATAAAAAATGGAACTAATTATTTTGCATTTTTTTATTAGACATTCGTTTGATTCTTCTTTTTCTTTTTTTAATCAAATTGATTGAATCAGTCCAGTTTTTGAGTTGACTTAAAATTGAAGAAAATCGAACCAATATCACCCATAATCAATGAACAAGTTTTTTTTCGCTCTCTTAAACTGCAATTTTGACGACGGTGTGTCTTTGATGTCGGGTGGCCTTTAGTGACGGACTACTCATTATCATAGACATAGTATTAGACATAACATAATGTGATTTATTAAATTGATAAAATATCATGAGTATTCATATAACCTACTATTACTTGGTTTGTTTAAACTTAAATTTAAGCTTTTTGGTCTAATATTATATATATATATTTGTTCTTGCACTAACGTCTCAAACTCTTCCATTCTTCTTCAAACACTTATCTTTAGATAAAATTTTCACAAACACTTCATCTACAAATATCAATCCTCAAACAAATACAATCTCTTCCTCTTCTCCAAAACCAAACAGCCCTTGAGTGACCTTTAAAACAAGAATAGAAATTTATCTTCAAAATGACTCTAAAAGGCAAAGAGAACACAAAACGATATTTATTACGAGGTTTTTGTATGAATAGACCAAATTGAAAAAGTATTTACAAAAATATATATATATAGCCACCATAATCAAATATATGGTATAAACAATACTTTTTATATGAGATAATTAATATTAATATCTTAATTATATTGTATATTTGACAATAGATATCAAATATTTTCAAATTTACCTTAATTTGTAATTATTTTGTAAAATTAGATTATCGAGCACAATTTCCTTATTGGGTAATTAGGATAGAGAAAGAGAGGGTGGGGAGATAATTGGCAAATGAAAGCTACAATTTACAAAGAAGACAACCAAATTGAGTGGTTGAAATAACTAAACTTCATTACACACAGTCACACACACACACACCATTTTAACATATTTTCTTCTTTTCTTTTTAAAAAAGAAATCAACTTTTTGTTAGAAATCAGTTTCAAACCAAACACTTCTACTAAGAACAAACCTCTGTTTCTATTACTCTGTTTCTTGTTTCATAACAACAACCTAGTGATTAGCAAAACAACTGTTAATGTTTTCCCCACAAATTTCCACCAAAGCCCTTCATTTCTAACCCCAGAACAGCCCTTTGAGACATCGAAATTCGCCTTCGAGACGGCCATTTTCGTCAATTTAACCACTTCTTCTTCTTCTTCTTCCTCACATGGCTTCACTCCATATGGAGCATTGTTTGCCATCACCATTCCAATGGAGTAACACAGATTCGGGTTATCCCATGCCCCAAATCTCCTTCCCATTTTGGCGTAAAACTTTTCGGAGAATTTAAGGTTCCCGGATAAGTTGTTCCCAAACAGGTAAATTGCAGTAACAAACGGCAAAGTTTCGAGCTTTGGCGAGGGGTTTCCCGTTAGATTGTTGCGGCTAAGTCCAAGAAACCTTAGGTTCTTCAATTCAGACAATGAAACAGGAATGTCACCTTTTAATCCCATGTTGGATAGATCCAACATTGCTAAATTTCTTATATTTTTCCAGTTTATGATGTTGAGTTCCCCTCCAATTGTTGGGTTGTTGGATAAGATAATTTCTTGTAAAGAATTCATCTTCTCAAATGACTGTCTCAATCCACCTGAGAAACTGTTGTTACTTAGATCCAAAAGTGTCAAATTTCGCATTTCGCCGATTTCATCCGGCAAATTCCCACATAATTTGTTGACACTCAGATCAAGCTTCAAAAGGGTGTTCAAATTTCCGAAACTTGGCGGCAACGAACCCGACAGCAAGTTTCTACTCAAATCCAAAATCAGTAGGTTGCTCAGCCTGCCTAGATTTGGAGCAATTGAACCAGACAGAGAATTACCAGCAAGAACAAGTCTTTTCAAATTGATCAAATTGCCAAAAGTTTCTGGTATTTCCCCCACTAATCCATTCTGTAACAGAACCAAAGATTGCAGCTTTGAAAGACTCCCAAAACTGGTCGGGATTCGCCCGGTGAGACCGACATTCGATCTGAACTCGAGAGACTCTAAACTTCCGGCGAGGTTCAGCCATTCTCTGGATGGAAGTGAGACAGAATTGTTGCTTGTGGTTGAGACAAAACAGTTGAAAAATGAGAGAGTTTTAAGGTGTTTGAGTTCAAATAATTGATGTCTGAAATGGGGATTTGGAGCACAATCAAGAGAGTTGTCATGAGTTGGTCCAATGTTTAGTGCAGTAACATACCAGAGCCCATCATAGATATCACAAGAAACCCCCTGAAAAAAAAAATATATCTTAAAATTCATCCCACTTTCCATTAAAAAAGCAAAATTTCTTCAAAAAAAAAAAAAAAAAAAAAAACAGAATGCCCTGTTTATCTAACTTGAATCCTCAAATATTAAATAGTACAGGGTTTCATTTCAAAATCAAATGAATGTTAGGAGATCCTTAAGTTCAACAATCTTATACCCAACCTAAATTTTAATTATTGTATTGAATTTAATGAGCTATGTCCCTATATTAGATAGTAAGAGGTTACATCTTAAAATTAATTGATGTTGAAATGTTACATTTTTAGCAAAATATCTTCAAAAGAATGAAAATGTTCTTTTTTTTCTAAGTTGAATCATTGATATTAGATAATATGAAATTTCGTCTTAAAACTAATGGAAGATTAGAGCAATAACATACTCTTCTCATATTTTCAATGTAGGGGAGATGTTATCTCTTTCGGTTCACCAATCTTGAACGGGAACCTAATTCATATCATGTTCTATAACATGAAGTTTCATATCTATCTTATAAATGCTAAGAAATATTCTCGTACTCGAAAAAAGGGTTACCTGAATTGGAGTCCATCCACAAGGATCTGGGTAGAGATCTGAGCCATTCCACCAATTCCCCACAAAGCCCTGAACAGCATAGAACAGAGCATCCATCTCACTTTTCTCCATTGGAGCTTCACCATCTTCTTGTGCATAGCCACAACTCCCCAACCAAACAAAAATTACAAATACCAAAAACACCCTCTTCATTGTCACAACAAGCCAAATGTTCCTCACTTGAATTCAAAACTTCATGAACAAATGAGAGAGAGATTTGGAAGAATGAAAAGGAAAGTAGTGAAGAGAGGAGGGGGATATAGGCAAAGCACAAGTCTCAAAAAGGACCAAAAAGCAATAATAGTAATAACAATAATAATAATAAATAATAATAATAATAATAATTACAATAATAAAGATCAGAGAGCCATAAAAATGACTGAAGGGGCTAAGCCTCAACCCCAAAGTGAAAGCGAAATGTGGGGCTATGTCCTTTCCTTGTATGCATTGGAAAATAATTTAGTATACTTTTTTTTTTTTTTTTTTTTTTTTTCTGTTACAAAATTTATTACTATAGGGATGAATTATTATTATTATAATTATTATTATGGGTCTAGGATTAGGGGGTAGGACTGTGGGGGGAACTAAATGCCCTTATAAAGGAGGGCCCTTTTTTTTGAGTTTAAATTTAGAAGTGCATGTGAATGTATGGAGGGAAAATAAAAAGTTGGGATTTTGGGTAATGGGTTGTGTTTGGATTTGGGTTTTGTTGTGTCATGGGGTTGGATTATGAAGTGGTGTATTAAGGAATTAGGGGAAAAAGGACAATGGAGCATTTTAGGGCTTTGCAGTGATGAAGATGACTGATTTGCTTGGCCTTTAATGGCGGCACAGTTGGAGCTGCAATTTGCAGTTGATGTGAGCTGTGTTTCATGAGTTTTGATTTGTTGTAAACATCAAATTGTTCCATTTTGTAATTATTTGTTTTTGGTGGTTGAATTTTTTAAAATCTCATTATAATAAAAGAAAAAAAAATATCATTTAGGAGAAAAATTATTATTTTTAGTTTGATATCCCCACACCAATTTTTATCCTTCATATTTTATATCAATTTACTTAGGTACAAATTAACAATAGAATAATTTGTTAAGAATCACAATTTTGAACAAAAATAAAACCATATTCGGAATACTAATTAGATTATGAGAATTTTTCATGTATAACAAAAATTGGCTAAAAAATTGTATCTGTAATACAATTTGAAAATAATTACACATATACCAAAATTCTGAATGATTGAACTCAATCGAACTCAATCAATAATTAGTGATTGAATTCAGTCAATTGAACTCAATCACTTAACAAACTGATTGAGTTCAATCACAAGTTATTGATTGAGATCGATTGAGTTCAATCACTCATAAATTTTGGTATAAACGAGTTTTTTGATAAAAATGTGTTATAATTTTAATAGAGGACCCTAAAATTGGTATACATAACAAATTTCCTTAGATTATTGTAAAACCTGAGTTATATATATAAACAAATAATAAATAAATTTTATGATAAAGATATGAATTAAAAATATTACAATTATGTTTTGGATAAATCTTATATGAAAGAACAAATATTAATTTCAAATAAGAGTATGTATCAAGTGAATAACCTCATTTCATAAATGACCTTTAAACATAACCTAAAATTTATTAGTTATAATTCATTAAAGCATATGATAGATTTTAACGAAATTTCAAACCAATACTTATTGAAAGTAAAATTAGTTGCAACCTAATATTTTTTTTTTCTTTCAAGTTTTAACATTAACATTGTCACATCTATCTAGTTAACAAATAGAACTAAACAATGAGATCAATTCTAAGAAATTGAAATTTTAAATAAAAAATAATACAATTTGCCATTTGGTTTTATAGATATTAGATATAGAAATAAAATGTTTCTCAAACAAAAAAATATAGAAATAAAATTGGTTTCAATCAGAAAAAAACAATTAAAATTGGGTTGTTTTCAAGACGATTCCCAGTTCCCAAATCGTATTTACAATAATTTCTGATTTTCAGTGTATAATAATTGAAACTCAAAGTCATGATTACACATAAAAAAATTAAGAAATGATTGATTTGTTAAAAATAGGAAAATTTACTTATTAGTTTTAAATCGGAAAATTTACTTTTTTCTAGTCTCAACTCTCAAGATTTGTCAGTTTCGAAATCAAATATAGATATAATATATATATATATATATATATATATATAATTTTTTTTTTTTTTAGAATTAGCATGTATATTACAATAAGGCAAAAATATTGCATAAATAGTAATTTTTTGAAAATATTTATAAATATAGTAAATCAGATTTATAGACTCCGTCAATAATGTCTGATAGACTTAGACTCCATCAATAGTGTTTGATAGAATCTATCAAAAAAAAGTTGCTATATTTGCAATATTTTTAAAAAGTTGCTATAATTCTAATATAGAGTAGAAAATTTGATATACACTACAAATTCTTTTTTTAAAAAAAATTTGAAAACAAATATTTTCAATCTTAATATTTTAATATTTAAAATAACGCTCGTTACATAATATTATATTGAATAGAATATTTTTTTAATTTAATTATATTAATAAAACAGTTATTTTAATGAAGGATTTTTCTATTCCAAAAAAAAGGAAAAAACTCTCCATGAATAATAAAAAAAAACGATAAGTTTGTTGTGTGGAACAATTTCAAAATGAAATGGAATCAATAAGTTCAATCAAATTAAACTTTATTAAAAACCATTAAAATTGAAATATTTAGTATGTATGATATTAAAAATAAAAAAAATATTTTTCTGAAAAATAAAAAATAAAAAATAAGGCTGGGTGGATTGGAACCGCAAGGCTCGAAAAGAAGATATAGGACATAGTTAGCTGAGTCTGTGTGCACTTTCCACAAACAAATGAAAACGACATTCCATCTTTTAAATATTCAGATTCAAATAAATAAATAATTTCTAATTTTGTATGGAAATTAATAAATAAATAATAATAATAATAATAATCTTAGAGAGAGAGAGAATTGGAATTAGATGTGGTTTTCTGATCATCTTTTCGGCTTAAACCCTAGAGATGCTATTTCTAATAACTCAAATGGAAATTCAAAAGTTTTCTAATCTTTTCCCTTTTGTTTTTTTTTTCTTGTTTGTTTCTACTCTTTTTTTTTAATAAATTAAAGCAAAATTTGGTTTTTTTTTTTGTTTTGTCAAAAGGAGCTTACATTATTCAAAACTGATTAATTTTGATAAGGATAATATGCTATCATAACCTATCTACTCTTCACGAATATTTGGTTCAATAAAAATAAATTTGAGATTTATTTAAAATTCGTAAATCATTTTAAAAGGGCATGAGACATCTCCTAGCATTTGTAAAATAGATGTCTACTTCTCTAATTATGAATTAGTTTTGAAATTGATGTCCATACTATTTAATAATATAACATTTTAAAAAATAAAAGGTTTTCATTTCTGAATTTTAGCTTAGATTCAAACCTAAGATTTGAGATCATTAAATTTACACTAATAATGTTAATCTGTTGCCTTTATTGACTTTATTCTTTATATTTTAATATTTAATACTATCTTTGATTTTGTCAAAGGGGCATTAATGTATGTCAATAACTAAAATTAATACTACTTTTGATTTTTAAATAGAAACACCAATAATTTATGGGCTAAAATGATTTTTTTTCTTCTCAATTATTGAATTAAAAAAATAATAATGTTCAGAATTTGAAATAAAGAAACATGAATGTAAAAAAAAAAAAAAACGATTAACAAATTCTTAATCATTTTGTTAAAAAAATCAACGAACATAAGTGTATGTATACTTAAAAGGTTATGTTTTCGAATATTCTATCCATTATATTGTTGAATTTAAGAAACTCTTAATTATCTTGTTTCTTACAAACTAAAAACAAAAGCTAACGAAAATGTTACCAAACGACCTACCCAATAACGATATCGAAGGGTGTGTGGAGCCCTCTAGAGTAGGGTTTTTAGGGTTTGAAAATGAGCCACATGGGTTTGTGTGGGGAGGGAAAGTGGTTGAATTTGTTAGTGCATGAGAGGTCATTTTCTATCCTCTGATCTCTACTCTCCCCCCTTAGGCTCCAACCACAACATGTTCACACCAATTATGATTCTTTTACTTTCCTCTTTGTTATACTCTTACATCTTTTAAATGTGTCTACACTTTTCAATTTCTACTCTATTTTTGGGGACTTACATTTAGCCTTCTAAACTTATAAGGTTTAGTATACAAATAATGTGTAGTATCTAATATAAATCTTACCCTTTGTTTACATCTTCTAGACTCATATTTTGATTATGTGTATTTGGTAGGTCTAATGTGCATGGGTAGATATTCAAAATGGGAAGTCCTTTTTTTTTTTTTTCAGTACAAGATTAGTATATATTTTTAAAATGCGACTTTTCATGTATAAAAAAATTGGCTAAAAAACTACATCTACAACACAAAATTGAAAATAATTCTACATATACCAAAAAATTGAAACTAATTGAATTTAATCAGTTGAGTTCAATCACTTAACAAACTGATTGAATTTAATCGGTAGTTATTGATTGAGTTTGATTGAGTTCAATCACTCATAAATTTAGTATGAATGAATTTTTGATAAAAATGTGCTATAATTTTAATAGAGGATCCTAAAGTTGATATACACAACAAATTTCCTTTTTAAAATGGGAATTCTAAGAACCTATTATAGACACTTCTATAGATTCATGAAATAAAAACTGTAAAAAGTCTTGGTCGATAATAGTTTAGGTTTCTTTTGACAATTATTTTGTTCTTGGAAATTAAATCTACCCTAACTACTTTAATTTGTGTTTTTTTTTTAAACCGTAATATGTACATTTTACTTATGTTTTAAAAAATTAAACTAGAAACTTGAAAACTAAAAAAACTTCTAAATTTCTTTTGGGTTTTTGAAATTTAATTAGGATTCATATGCTTATTCAAGGGGAAATGAAAGTCTTTTAGAGAATAATTTGGGTGAAAATAAGTTTAGATTTCTAAAAAAATAAAATATTTCTCCAATGGAATCTTAGTTTTTTGTTTTTTAAATTGTAAGACTTTCGCAACACTATGATGAATAGATTTGTTTGCCATTAAAATAGTTGAAATAATATAGAATTAAGTCGCATGAAAATAGTTAAAATATTCAAATTGTTTGAGATGAAATCTTAAATTTTTGTTTAACCACTAAATAATTTATGTTGTGAATAATTCAAACTTATTTTGACAATTGGTGCTCTTATCAACAAAATAAAAGACTATTTAGATGTCTTGAATCAATGAATTGACACTTAAAATGATATAGAGTGTAGTATATAAACTTTCTCAAAATTTCAAAATCCCTCATTTTGTTTTGTTATTCTAAATATTATGATTTCCTCCCTTTGTCTATGAATATAATGCTTAGTAAGTAAATTACATAAATTTATAGTGTTAATTTTCTCGTTCTTTTTTCTTTGATTATTGTTTCTATTATAACATTGACAAATGTGGGAAAGTGTAAGAAATGGAAAGAGGGGCGATAAAGCCATATGAGAAGAACAAGAAAAGTGATTAAGAAAAAAACAATTAAAGCAAAATGGATAAAATGATGGGGCATTGTGAAAACGTGAAGAATGGATATTGGTAAAATATTTCGGAGGTATTTGGATGAGATTTTGATGATAAATTAATTTGAAAAGTTATTTTGAGTAGTTAAAAATCGAGAATAGTAACTAAAAGCTCGTTTAGAATTTTTTTTTAATTTTATTTTATTTTTGTAGAGGAGTTAGAGTAAAAAGGTTGTTTGAATGTAAATTTAAAATGAGTAGTTATTTTGAGTAGTTTAAAATAAATAATTTTGATTGATTAAAAATGAATGGTTAAAGTAAGTTATTTTTATAAATGAATTATTATAAATAGATAACTAGAAATAATAAAGTAGTTATAAATAAATAATTATAAATGAATGGTTAAACTTGTCAAAAAAAGAAAAAGAAAAAAAAGAAATAAGTGGTAAAAAATGAACGATTATTTTTAATAATAAAAATTAAAAGTTATTTTGAAAAGTTACACAAATCCATTTGAATGTAATTTTTCAAGAAGAAATTAATAAATCATCCACAAATAAATTATAATTTTGAATTTCCAATCATATTGAAACAATAAAATTAGAGTTCATTTTTTTTATACAATTATATTGATAGAAGGGAGATTTGAATCTGGTTACTAGATTATACAAAATGCCGGTAAAACTCAGCTATTAAAATCAGGTCGAACTTTCTATTTACAGAATCATCATAGTCTTGTGGGCTTGGGCCGTTTGAGTTTCATAAGCCTAATCATTGAGTTTGGACCTTACAAACTTTTGGGCTTAATAAAAAGACTTGAGTCAAGTTTAATTTAGACTCAAATTCGAAATAAATCAACTTTTGATCTAATTAATTTTGAGACAATTTTTAATTAATCGAAATTTCTTAACCGTGTGAATTAATTAATTTGATATTATTTTATTCTTATTTAAATGAGTTTTTTGCTAAATTAGTATATTTTGAGAAATAGTTTGTTAATAATAAAAGACATTTACAAAAGAGTATTCGTATCAAGTTAATGACATTATGATTTCATTATTTGATTGTAGATGAGTTTAACATTAACGTTATGAATCTGTAAATGTAATAAAAAAACAAAAGAGCATTCGTTCAATTTCTTAGCCATTTCCCCCTGATAGGTCGCGCTCAACACAACCCCACTTTCTCGATCACCGATTCCCAAACCAAAACCCTACTCTCTTTCTCTCTCATTTTCCTCCCTCAGATTTGTTTCTTGGTCGGAGGTTATGGCTTCCGAGATCGGTTCCAGATCCAGTTCGTCGGCCGATTCGTATTTAGGAAGCTTGATAAGCTTGACCTCCAAGAGTGAGATCAGGTACGAAGGCGTTCTTTACAACATCAACACCGAAGAGTCCAGCATCGGCCTTAGAAATGGTAACGTCTGTGTGATTTTCGGTGTTTTCTTTGTTTGCCTACGCTAGGGTTTGATTTCTTTTTCGATTGGATCAAATCCATTAGATCGGCGAAGTTCTTGACGAATCGTTGGTTTAGTCTCTTCGTTTTTAATGAGAAATTTGGCTCTTTTCACTCTGTTGGATTTAATGGATAGATTCCTAATCAATCATGAGTTTGACACATCCCGATTGATTTTTTCATGTTTCCCCTTTAATCTTGGTTGTCTTTAACCTGCTGGGCTGATTAGACGTTAATTATCGAATTAGAAGATTTTAGGTTGATAGTTTTTTTTTTTATTGTTTTTTTTATATGCGCTTGATTTTGAAGGATTACCATTTTATCAGTTTGGAGAACTGCGTTTATAAGCTTTTTGATAACCGGGAATCAAATTTTTGTTCCACTATATAACCTGAGGCACTCGCGCCCGTCCAACTCCCAAGGCACGAACCTGGGAGGATAATTTTTTCTACTCGTGAGTTTTGAATTTGGAACCTCCAAGGGAGCATATCTGGGAGTTTCCGAGCCTCTACCAATGAGATTGTCGCTTGGGGACAGTCCCCAATTAGTAGCTAATTATTTGAATGGATTAAACTTTTTTAGGTGCATTAATAGTCCTCATATTTTAATAAGGCTTCATTTCTATCTGTGGGGGACCGGGGGTGACAAACAGATGCTGAAATTCTCATTGTAATATTATTCTTGATCTCATATTGATTGCGTATTAAGCCATTTTCAAGTTGGCAGGGAAATTGGTGCTAACGTGTTTATACTTCTCTTTTTAGTACGGTCATTTGGAACGGAAGGGAGGAAGAAGGATGGGCCACAAGTCCCACCAAGCGACAAAGTTTTTGAATACATCTTATTCCGTGGAAGTGATATCAAGGTAACTTTGTTTATCGACTATAACGTGATGGGGGTAGTTTGCTCAATTTCATGATAACTATGTGACAACAAGGTATCTTTTGTAGATACCATTGAACCTTGTGGCGTAAGTGGGACTGTAAAGTGTAAAGCTTAGTTTCTTTCTTTATCTGATTATATTTTTTAATGCATGCATAATATTTTTTTCATTAATTTAATTTTTTTATGACCCGAAATTACAATCACGTATGCAATAAGGTGGGTAAAGTGAGTATTTCAGAGGAGACAGTTTGTTTGTGGATACTGGATAGTGTTGTTTGTTATTCTTGTACGGTGGAGGTGCACTAAAGCGCAATAAACTATTGAAAGGTTTAGGTGTAGAAAAAGTGTGTTTTTTTTCTTCTTTCGGTGAGGTGCACTATATGTAAGACATAGTTGGAGTGAGAATATTGAAAAAACTCCAAGGGTTGGTAAGTTTATTTTTTTTTAATGAATAAAGAACAAAAAAAACTTCTGAACGCAAGGATTTTTAAGTTAATGGTTAGTTAAACTTTCTTTTTGCATACCTGGAGCACATCATTTTACTTGAGCTTCGCCTATTTAAGGCAAGGTGCTAGATCTGCGCCTTGAGCATAGGCATGTCTGCACGTACCATACCTTTTGAAATACTGGTTGTTTGTTATTCTTGTATGGGGAGGTGTTTTTTTGGATAAGAGTATGGGGGGGTGTTGTTTTTTGGATAAGAGTATTGGAAGGTGCTTTTTTTGGATAAGAGTATGGGGAGGTGCTTGAGAAGGTTAAAAGGGGATGTAAGTGCTGTTAGGAGATTTTCTTATGCATTTGGTTTTAGTCTTGAGAGGAGTTGTTCGCGTCGCTCTTTAATCCAATAGTTGGCTTGTGTTCCATTCATTACTATTTTATTATCTTGTATTTAGTTTCTTGTTGATATAATTGAATGTCATCACTGATACTGAAGAACTCTTAATATCTCAACGTTATTATCCATACGTTCTGTTCATTGGGAATTTCCCTGAGTTTTAGAAGTATTGTTGGAGATGGATATCTAATATAGTACCGCTCTTATTTTATTTTTGGAGTAACGTTGCACTCTTTTTCGACAATAGTATGTGCAGCTATTGTATTTTAATGATCCTGTGGTACTACTACTGATAAGACATGTTGTCATGATGTTGCAGATCAAGAGAGGACACCTGCATTTGCTGATCTTTAGTTTCTTGATGTGATGACGTTTTATTTTATAACTTTCTTGAACTATTGTGGGGATAGCATGCACTGAGGCTATATATAATTAGTTTTGACCAGTGTTTTAAAAAGCCCCATAAATCCCCAAAAAGGCGCGCACCTTTGCGCCTCTTAAAACACTGGTTTTGACTTCTTGGCTCTCTTTGCAGGATCTACAGGTAAAATCTTCTCCACCTGTGCAGACTACACCTTTGATAAACAATGATCCAGCTATTATTCAGGTAAAATCAACCCCCACCTCAATTTCTTATGCTTAAAGTGAGGGTGAACTTACAACATATTTGGTATAATTTCTTATGCAGTCTCACTATCCTCGTCCAGTATCAATGTCTTCAAGCTTGCCTCCTCCTGTCAGTGGGCCCTTGCCTGATATTAATCCACAGGCCATGCCAATGGGAGTTCCTGGATCTAATTTCCAGGGCGGGTTGCCTTTATACCAACCTGGAGGAAATGTAGGGTCATGGGGAGCTTCTCCCTCGCCGCCTCCTCCAAATCCAAGTGCTGGTGGACTTGCTTTGCCAATGTACTGGCAAGGGTACTATGGCCCCCCTAATGGGCTTCCTCACATGCATCAGCAATCTTTACTTCGTCCACCACCGGGCCTGTCAATGCCTTCCTTGCAGCAGCCACTGCAATATCCTAATCTTAATGCTTCTTTACCCACTGGCGCACCAAATCTTTTTGAAGCTTCATCTTCTTTATTCTCTGCTAATTCTACTGCTCCTAGTTTATCATCCACAACAATGCCAACAGTAACTGTATCTTCAGCACTTCCATCTGTGCTGACTGTTCCACAGGCCTCTGTCTCTGAGATGCTGTCAAGTTCAATGGCCAACAAGACAGTAAATTCTGTCCTTCCTCAAGCTCCCTTAAGTGCAAATTTGCCATCGCTCTCTCCTTTGACGGCGAGTTCAGATATTAGTCCTGTCGTGCCTCCAACTACTAACAAAACTACTACAGTTTCTGGTCCAGCATTGTCGTATCAAACTGTCTCTCAATCTTCATCCTTTCTTGTTGGAACATCAAATTCTGTACACACAAGTGCTCCAGCACCTACCCTTGTGACTCCAGGCCAGCTGTTGCAAACTACTGTTGTATCTTCATCTCTGCCTTTGCAAACAGTTCAAAAGGATGTGGAAGTGGTTCAAGCATCCTCCTCATTAGCAGCCGAACAAACTGCTCCAATTCCAGCAGATGCTCAGCCACCATTATTACCGCTACCGGTTTCTTCACGAACCGTTCAGAAGGTGCTCTCTCTGTGGCAAATATAGTACATATACTTCTGTAACCATGTTTGGTTTTTGGATTGTTCATAGGATGATAATATGGTTGAATGTCCTTATATGAGTAAATGTTCATACCTCATTTTTACTGCTCTAACATTTAGGCTGTTCAGGTATCAAGTGTACATATGCATGATTTGTTCCGAGGCAGTAACGATCTTGTTAGAAGTTGATTTCTCTGGCTTGTGGGTAGAAGTTAGAATGATTTGCATATTTTTCATTATGTAATGTACAAAAAAGAAACATACTATTTATTTGCTTGCCTAATGCACTTTTCGTTTAACAAGGGGTTCTGACATTATAACTTGTATTTTTCCAGCCGAATGGTTCAACTTCACAAACTCGCCACTTCTACAGAGGGGGACGTGGTAGGGGAAGACGATTTGAGGTAATGTGTACTTCATGAATTATGTCTATTATATATAAATAGGAATGCCTCTGGTACCTATTATATTGGCAACTAGAGGATCGGGAACCTTGAAGGTATTGTCTGTCGAACTACATTGGGTTTTGATAAGCAATGTAGAATGTACCATATTTCTTGGTCTGCTTCTCCATTCAGCTTCAATATACTATGCAATAAATTAACTTCATGGCAATACTAAATCAGTATGGAGGCTACATTTGAATTTCCTGAGTTTGATAGAGAGACTTGTGCTAGGTAGGTAAATTGTTCATTAAATGTTTGTAGTGCGTTAGTCAGCTCTACACGGATGACTTTGCCTATTAAAAAAGAAGACAGTATCCTTTATAAACATGTATGCTATACTATTTGCAGAACTCCCATCAAACAGAAAGATTCACAGAAGATTTTGACTTCACGGCAATGAATGAGAAATTTAACAAGGACGAAGTCTGGGGTCATCTTGGCAAGAATTCTAAATCTCATGCAAAGTACAACGATGGGGAGGAAAAATTCAGTGATGAAGATGATGTATATGATGAAGACGATGGGGAATCGTCAAATCCAGGGACGAAGGTATTGTTTTCGATGCTATACCCTTCTGAAGAATTTGTATGTCAAAGAAATGCTTGTTTACATTTGCATAAAACTGATTCGCATTATGTCTACAGCCTACGTACAATA
This sequence comes from Sicyos baderoa, assembly GCA_037832685.1. NCBI lineage: Eukaryota > Viridiplantae > Streptophyta > Magnoliopsida > Cucurbitales > Cucurbitaceae > Sicyos > Sicyos baderoa. Next base: position 2,318,671 of record JBBMEF010000002.1, on the reverse strand, counting down.
AGGACGACTTTTTCGATACTCTCTCATGCAACACTGCTAACAACGATCCTCAGAATGGTAGGAGGCCGAGATACTTCGAGCAAGTCAAGTTGGACACCGAGGTATCCTATTTATGATTTTGATCAGGTTGTATGTTTTAGAACTGTTTTTCATTGTATTGAATGTTTGTCGCTGCAGACATTTGGTGATTTTGCAAGACACCGAGGTGGTCGTGGTGGTTTTGCTTCTGGACGTGGTGGTCGCCGTGGTGGTTATTACGGGAGGGGATATGGAGGGGGTTATCATGGTGGAAGGGGTCGAGGGCGAGGCATGAATAACTATAATAACTATAATAACTACAATCAGTAAGGTGGGGCTGATTACGATTCGAGTGTTATAGAGAAATGAGAGCAGCTTAATATCTAGAGTGTCTGCCATAACTTTTTTCTTTTTGGAGTTTTTTATACTGTTGTGCAGAAAATAAATAGTAGAAAATATGGTTCTCTGTTTTTTATTTGAGAGGATTTGTTGTTTGTGATTTTCTTCTTTATAAAGGAGCAGACTTAGTTTTAATTTTGGTGTTGTAGGCTCTCTCAGTGGACTCAAAATGTACCAAAGGAGTTTATAGTTCTTCAAGTCATCCTTGGTATTTTTTTTTATATTTTGTAATTAACTGCCAATCTGCTTGTTATTTACTACTTGGCTTTTGTTGCCTGACTGGTGAAAATTGAAATCATTATTTATCAATTTATGTTTGTTAACTTTGGTGTATTTTTTGCATTGTTAATTTCTGTTTTAGGGAAATAAGTTATTCGATTAATTTAAAGAAACCATCATTAACCTAGTTCTTTGTTTAAACAATATTGGTTGATCACTCTTCATCTTTCCTAAATATTTCAAAACTATACTTTGGAATTGAAATTTGGTGGTGGAGGGGATATCAATGGTGAATGTTTGTGATAAGAAGAAATGAGAATGATTATGAGGTAATGAGAATAGGTAGAATAATTAATGTTAAGTATTATATATTTGGGTGAATAAAATAATTATTAATTTTTTTTAAATTGAATGTAATGAGAATCCTGAAGGGTTTGAGTGTATAAAATGATTATATACAACAAAATAGTAAATATAAGGAGAATGAAAGGGTTTTTTTTTATATAGTTTATATAATATTATTGGGGAAAGGAGGGAATCGAACCTATAATTTCATGATTACTAAATCGTACAAAGATGTCGGTAGAGCTCTGATTTTGTTGGCGATTGTTAGGGTAGAATGAATGGTGATTATGAAAGGTCAAATTTAAGTAATATAATTATTCTTCATAATATAACCATTTTCATTTTGTCAAGAAAAGAAAAGGTATTTTTGTTCATTTTTTGATTTTGCAATCTTTTCTGATTACCAAAATTGTCAAGGGATAAGCATAAATATCTAATATGTGCATGTGCTTTTAGAGAGCCAAATACCGATTTCTAGTTTCGAATTCGTGATCGTAAAGTCAACTAATCTTCGGTCTTACCATTGAAATTTTCCATTCTAGTCAAAGTTCAATTTCCATGGGTTAAGCCTTGTAATTTTTTATTTATTTTATTTTTGAATTATTAAACCTTGTAATTTAGTTGCTAATAAAAGCACTAACTCAACCACATAAGTAGTCATGAATCCAAATCGGTAATTAAAAAAAAAAGCATGCAATTTAGTTTACAAATTTCTAAATCTTTGGTTGACTTCATTGAACGCCATTGGCTCTTCCATCCAACCTCACGAATATCCGTGCAATTTCCCGGCACGTTTTCTCAAAATCAATGATCGAAACTTTTAAACGATCCGATTCTGTAAAAACCCAGATGAAAAATATAAACAATTTCTCCATCCACGGTTCCCCAGAAAGTTTCCAGGTCCGTGTACTCCACACCACAGCCGCAGCCATAAATTAAAGCAAACCCACAATCTCATCAATTCATTGTCGGCTGGCAGATTTCGCAGCCTGCCAAGGTCGTTTCCATGGCCGCAACATTGCTCATTCTAGCCAGGATCCTTGCTCTGATTGCCGCCGTTCTGATCTCCATTTGGGCTCTTGTTTTCAGTTCTAGCTTCGGCCGTCTTCCCCCTTCCCCTGATAACCAGATCTTTGATGTACTGTTCTTCCCCTTTTGGATTTTGTACTCATTTTGCACCCATTTTGCACCCATTTACAAGATTGTGAAGGGTTCTGTTTTTTAGGGTAAATGGGCTTTTGGGTTTTTGCTTTGCAGGTTCTTCATCCTTTGTTTATGGTGATTGGTCTCATTTTACTCAGTGGAGAAGGTGGGTTGGTGCCAAAATGTTGATTCATTAGGATGATTTGTGAAATGGGTATTCATTTGTTTCTTGTGATTTTTCAGCGATTTTGGTTCATAGTTGGTTGCGTGGTTCGAGGAATTTGAGGAAATCTGTTCATCTGGTTCTTCATGGGCTGGCTTTGGCTTCTGGGATTTCTGGGGTTTGGACTAAGTTTCATTGGGATCGTGGCTTTTTCTCTAATTTTCATAGTTTGCATTCTTGGTTGGGTTTGATCGTTATCACTTTGTTTGGAGCTCAGGTTTTTTTTTCTTCCCTCTTTACCTATTTTACTTCCACCAAATTTAGAATTGAAAATGAAATATATATAAATTTATTTTTGGATATCCACGAGTGTCTTCGTAAGCGTAAGTGCAACTCGACTGTTCTGATATAACTTCTGACTCTATAATATAAATTGAAAGTTTTACTTGGCATCCAAATGTTGCACAGTCGGGTGGTATAATTGAAATGTAGAATTAGAAAGATCCGTTTAGCATGTAATGTTGCAGAACTAGAATGTTCCTTTTCCACTTTTTAGATGCCCCATCATGCAAGTGAAATGCTTGGAATTAATTGAAATGTAGAATTAGAAAGATCTGTTTAGCATGTAATGTTGCAGAACTAGAATGTTCATTTTCCACTTTTTAGATGCCCCATCATGCAAGTGAAATGCTTGGATTTAATGCCATGTGATTTTCTTGTTGAGATCTGCTATTGACATTAATATCATATTGAATTATCCACACTGTAACTGTCAAACTATATAGTGATATTATATCACATGCAACCCTTTTATTTTTCTTCAGTATTAGCAAGCACCTTGCCATCAAAAGAGCCATTTATTGCTGCTTTCTTATGTCCTATAACATTTATTGAGGTCCTCTGTCCGTGATTTATCATGGTATTTCTATAAGATACGGAAGGCCCAAGTTTCGAAAGTGTTATGCTACACATTATGTTCTTGAAAGGCTAGATGTTCGAAATTTTCACCTCCATATGTGGTTAAACTTAGAGATGTCTTTGTTATAAAGTTAACCATAATGAGTTGGCAGGTCAAGAGGGTCTTGGAAACTCCAGAAGTGATGAGTTCAATCCATGGTGACCATCTATCTAAGAATTAATTTTCTACGGGATTCTTTGACATTCAAATGTTGTAGGGTCATGCAATATGTTTCGTAAGAATAGTCGAGTTGCGCGTAAGTTGCCTTGTACACTCACGGATATAAAATAAAGTGTTTATATCATAAAGTTGAAACCAAAACCAACTTCACTTCTAATAGAACCCCATCAAACAAAGAACATAACGGAACCACCTCTTCATTCGATACTTCTCTGTGTATTACAAGTATTCAATATATGACTTGACCCGACCTAAGGCAGCCTCTTTATAGATTAACTCCTCCAACGAACCAACTCATTGACTAACTAACAACTAATAAAGTAGAAAGAGGTCTTATCAAATTCTCATCTCTTTACACGAAACTATTCGTATCAAACAAACGAAATGGGACGATTCTGTTGATATCATGCTAAACATATGGTGTTTGAATGCAGTGGATGATGGGATTTCTGAGCTTCTGGCATTGGAGGGAGGTTAGAGCAACAAGAGAAAAGGTGCTGCCATGGCATATATTCCTTGGGTTATACAGTTATGCATTGGCAGTGGCAGCAGCAGAAACAGGGCTTCTAGAGAAGTTGACATTGGTGCAAACAAAGAGAAATGTTCCTAAAAAGGGCCCTGAAGCCATGGTTGTCAACAGTCTAGGCTTGTCCTTGGCTTTGCTTTGTGGAATTGTGGTGCTTACTGCTATATCTCCTAAATATCCTCCTTCGCTTCCCACCATCAAACAACAACCATTTTTCTCTAATTTAAAGCCCTTGCCTTCTTAAAGTTGTTGTTGTTTTGTAGGCGCGCCTCTGATATATAATGTGGCAAAGTTCTGATTCCTGATTATCAAATTGCCCTTTCTTGTAATTTTTTGGTGTGTAGTATGTAAGAACTCTGTCTCTTTGATTATTCAAAGGGCTTGTTTAGAGGGGAATTTTGGGGGTTAAGAGTCATTTTGTTTGTAAGTTTGCAATCAATTAAAAACTTGGAGTGAATTAAGTTGGGGATGGTGTTTTCCCCCAAATGAATGATATTGGTTGTTTACAAGTAAAGGCCATAGGGTTTCTAATATTTTTATTATTTTTCAATCTAAATGCCCCAATTCTTGTCTGTTTTTTTGTAACATTTAAATTACTAAGAATGTGATTAATCAGCTTTTGTAGTATTGTTAAGTTTAACGGTTGATTGCAACACTTAATAAATTTTTAAAACCTAGTTACTTGGCTTAAAAGTTAAGGCCCCGTTTGATAACCATTTTGTTTTTTGTTTTTGAAATTTAAGTCTATTTTCACCCAAATTTCTTACCATATCTTCCACCATTCCTATCATATATTCATCTTTCATTAAGAAAGTAGGAGAATACTAACCAACTTTTAAAAACAAAAATAAACTTTTGAAGCTACTTTTTTTTGTTTCCAAAAGTTGAGTAGTGTTCTCCTACTTTCTTAGTGAAAGATGAATATATGGTAGGAAGGGTAGAAGACATGATAGGAAATTTAAGTGAAAATAGGCTTAAATTTCAAAAACCAAAAACAAAAAACCAAATGGTTATCAAACGGGGCCTAAAGAATTCGATTGCAACATTTTACGAAGCTGAGGGTTGATTTATCAAATTTAAAGTTAAAGGTTATGATGTAACAAACTCCATAATTAGATGAGTTGTTTGTTTTTTCCCTCTACCAAGACCAAATTTGTAAGCTTGAGGAATATGGTATTTCTTTTGCAAAGCTATACTTAGCTTTTTTAGGCAATGTATTGATCATGGATCAAGAATCCAAGAGATTTAATTCGATTCTTCAACATCACATGTTAAAAACATTAGACAAAGAAGAGTTAGAGATATTTTCTATATTTAGTTGGTATGGACAAAAAATATTTAGTATTTTTTTTTTTTGTTATAACTCTAAATTATCAATTCATACTAAAAGGAGAATTAGTACAAGAAGTATAAGTATGTACTTATCATATTTCAGCCCGTGACAATGGTGTTGAACTAATTTACAACCAAACAGTGAAACCATTGCAACACTTATTTATGCGGTGATTCTAGTCGATTCTAATTCTTAATGAATTAATTATGTAAAAGTTAGTTATTCATTCATAAAAAATGAAAATATAAGTTAAAAACTTTTTCATTTGATAAAATTTTGCGTAATTTATATATAAATAATTAACTTTATTTAATTTCTAAAAAAAAAAAAACTAACTTTATTTAATTCATAATAAATTACAAAATTAATATTTAGGTTTAATCAAATCACAAGAACTAAATTTATTATAT
>JBBMEF010000002.1:2264260-2285661 GCA_037832685.1 Sicyos baderoa | reverse complement strand
AGGCCTTCTCATGGCTCAAGATGAATAAGATGGAAAATACATTTTCTTGGTCTATTACACTTTCTCTCTCTCTCTCTGGTTTGCTAAATCTCCATTTGCCTATTGAGTTTCTCTACACACTCAAATATAATATGCTCTGGCAATGGTAGTTTATTCAATTAAATAAAAATCGAGTATATTGTGCAAGTGTACACAATCTTATTGCAGCAAGTTTTACTTATTGAAAAGGTCATCTCCATAGAGATTTGTCGTTGCACATTCAAATACAATAGTGAGAGTAAGTCACATAAATTAAGAGATTCAAGTTCGTGAGAAGAAAATCTGAACATGAACACAAAGACAACTACTCTTGAACTAAGTAAGCTTAAACTAACAGAATTTGTTCCCTAACAGACAGTAGACTAAATGCGATTAGTTAAAGTTTGAGAAGTAATGGTCGGATTAGAAAATTTCTTAGGTTTCAAATGCTACAACAAAATGTAATAATAAGAAGAGGATTCATGATCTACTCGACAACTACCACTACTTAAGAATCATCATAAAAATAACAACACAAAGTTATCAACAGTAATGGAACTATAGTTCTACTAAGATGCTTAAACATTTTATTCCTTAAGTTTGCTTTAGGTGCAATGTTATTCCTTGACTTCATGCCAATTTGTTACAATAAAGAAAATTCCACAAATGAGTTTCATCAAAGCTAACACTAAAATATAATATAGACCACACTTTTAAGCATAGAGTCGGTAAATTACTTGGAAAGTACATTATTCATGTTATTCCTTGACTTCATACGTTAAAGACATATGCACATACGACTCAAAAGTACATTTTTCATGTACCAACTGAAAACTAACTAGCAACCATACCTTTCGCCTAGATGAGTGGCCCAAACCAAACTAGCAAAGAATAATCTCACTAATTACAAATCGGTGTAAGGAAAATTCCACCATATTCCTTTACCTCATAAGATAAACTGCTATCACGAATCTCACACTTAGTCCCTCTCTTCGGCTCTGATAAACACCCTACAATCATGGTTACCATAACTTGTGTACTTAGAGGTACTCACTCTCAATTGTGCATTCCAGCACATCTTTTGAGTACTAGAATGACACATCTCTCTAATCATCGTACAAATCATGTTAGAATGCTTCCTAGCCGTTTTAAAACCAATCTCAACCTCGTAAAACCAAACTCTAATTTTCACTCTTCTAACTACCACGGAGAAATATGAGGCTCATATATGACATAATCACTCCATTCAAAGTAGAGCCATACACCTCAACTCCGCTTAATAAAGATCCCTAACACCAATCCCCCATCAACTCACACAACACATCACGTTCACACTAGAGTAAAGCTTATGATATTTACAATGTACTGTCAATATGTTCATGTCGATCCCACGCACTATCTCACACAAAATATCATCACTACAACTAGAAGTAATTCTCCCCCACTAATCTCACGCTTAAATGTATTACATTCTAAACAATCATCACCCATGAGTAATTCTCCTTACATTAATCTCACACTTAAACATAACAATTATATAATGGCTCAATTGGTACATTGAGGTGCATAATGTGATGAGTTCAATTCATGGTGACCACATACCAAGGAATTAATCATTTAATAGGACTATCGTATTCAACCACACAAGTGAAGGTAGAAATTTGGTTGATAAGAAACATTTTGTGAATATTTTTGTAATGGGGGATATTAGAAGAAGGAAGCATAGAGTTGATGGGTGGATGCGGACGAAGTTATCCACACAGATAATTTCCATAGTTTTTGCTAATAAAAACGCTTTTCTTCAATTTCCTACCGCTTTACCCTGACATTAACAACCCCACTTTCTCGATCTCCGTTAGGTTTTCAAACCAAAACCCTACGCTCTCTTTCCCCCCCTCACATTTCTCCCTGCGCCGGAGCTTATGGCTTCCGACGGTGCTTCCAGATCCAGTTCGGCCGCCGATTCCTACATTGGAAGCCTCATTAGCCTCACTTCCAAGAGCGAGATTAGGTACGAAGGCGTTCTTTACAACATCAACACCGACGAGTCCAGCATCGGACTTCGAAATGGTAACCCCGTCATCTGAGCTTTTGATTTGTTTCTCCATTGGATCCAATTTCTCGCCGGTTTTCTTTTTCTTTTTCTTTTTAGATCGGTGAAGTTTCCGACGATTCTTAGGTTTTTAGGGTTTGCGTTTCTCTATGGGAAATTTCACTCTTTTTGCTCTGTTGGGTAGGGAGGAACTACTACTAAGTTTTATTGGATTGACCGGTGAATGCTTTGTTATTTCTCGTTTAGGTCATGGTTTTGCATCGTTTATTAGCTACGTGGGTTGGGTTTTCTGGATATATTCTTACTGCTTCACGAGCCTGACTCCTGAAACCGCATCTCGGCTGATTATCGGCACCCTGTGGTTGCGAAATATGATTGCCTGTAGAGTTTGTCGCTGGTTTTTACTGTTTAATGTCATGTGTCATCCTGCTATACCATTTCTTTTAGCTCCTTGGATGCTGAAACTTGGTTTGTGACCTGGGTTTACATATGAAGCTTTGCTTACTATTTATTTGTTTTGAATTCACAACATTTGGGGTGAGGGGATTTGAACCCGTAACCTCTTGGTTATCTGGTCTTGTTGGCATGAAGCTCTGCTAACTATTTGTTATCCCATTTTGTTCAAGGTTCTTAAGTTGGAGATGTTCAACTTTTTATCTAATTGTTTTGTTAGAACTTAATGATAGAAAAAAAAAAAAAGAATTGGTATTGCTTAAATGTGATTTAGTTTGAAGAATTTCCATCCTATCCGTTTGCTGAAGAGTGTTTATAAGCTTCTGGAATCTGGCATAGTTCTAGTGGAAGAATTAAAAAGATCCTTCTTGGTATAATTTGGAATAATAAGTTTTCCTGCATAAGTGTAATAGGCAAGAGAGGGCTCCATTTTACTCTTTTCTTTTTTCTTCGAGCTCAACATAGGAAAGTGAGAATTTGAACTCTTGACCTTTTGGTTGAAGATACATATCTTAATTAGTTGAATATACTTAGGTTAGTGTGGATTCCATTTTATTTGCGAATGAAATAGTGGATGATTATAGAAAGAGGAGAGGCTATTATTATTATTATTATTTTTTAATAAAAAACAAAAAAACTTTTCATTGATATATGAAATAGTTACAGAAGACCTACTGATAAGTCACTAAACTTCTCCAATTAGATAATAAAATTAAGACTATTATCACAAAAAGGGGGAAATCAATGGCTCCTAAAAATAGTTCAGTAAATGACTGATTTGATAATAAATTTAGTAGGTTGTATCCCATGTTTCAAAAAGCGTGTGAGGCTTACGCTTCGTTGAGGTGGCAAGAAAAAGCCTCAAGGCTTACACCTTGAGAGTAGAGAGTGAGGCTTACGCCTCTTTGGAGAGAGGCTTATGTCTCAAGGCTAAAGCCTTAGAGGCATAAGGCATACGCCTTTTGTTTAAATTGATTTTTAACCTCTTGTTTGCTGATTATTTTAACTATCCACCAAGTTAAACAATGCTTTATTATCTTTTTTTTTTTTTATGTTTCTCTATTTTTGTAATACATTAGTACATTTATTTTTTTACCATGGGATGCTTGCACATTTTCCTTTCTATTTCCCTTCTTTGTTTTTCCTATTTTGTTTAGTTGTATTTTCTTTGATTTTTAATTATAAATTATATATTCTTCTATTTAAATATATATTTTTATCTTTAAAATGAGGCTTACGCCTCAAACCGCCTCGAGGCTTACACCTCGCCTCACCAGGAGAAAACGCCTCAAGGCCGCCTTAAGCCTTTTAAAACATTGGTTGTATTTAATTTGATAAGAGTCTGTTTCCTCTCAAGCCACAAATTCACAAAAAAGGCAGCTACTACATTGCTCTATAGGATCTTGGTACCATTTTTAAGTAAGAACTAAGAAGGCTAGGATCATCCGTTGAAAAAGGAGTGGACATCCAAAAGAACAAAGAAAATCACACCAGCAAGTTGTTGCAAAGGGAAAGCTTCTGAATAGAAAGAGAAAGAACTATGGTGTAATACCTGGGTTTTGGGATAAATGGGGTGGGCATTCAAGCCTCTTATTTTTGCAATTTTGGGATCCTATTCCTTTTGTTTGGGCTTGTTTTTTGTATGCCATTGTATTCTTTCATTTTTCTTGATGAAAATTCGGTTTCTTATAGAAAAAAAGGTTGTATAGACCAGTTCTTACAGGACATATACATTTCCATAGAAAAGCAAGCCAGAGTGATTTGGGAAAATGCTATCTTGGGTATCTGCTATCTTGGGTATCTTTCTGGAAATTTGTCTAACGAGCATTGTAGAGTTATCTTAGTGGTTCATAGCAGTTCTCGACTATTGTTGGGGTGTTATTCATGTTGTTACTAGTTTTTACAATTTTGTTACATATCTCTTATTGAAAATAAATTATAGGAATAGACTGTATTTAGTAGCTAAATAGGTGCATTATCAATTAGCAAGGGGAGATATTTTATGTCATGTCCGGCGGAATAGAAATGTTGACTTTGTGCATCATAGTTAAGTGCTTCGTTGGTCAAGGTAGGAATTGTATTGACGATCAAACCTTGCCCATAATTGTGAAGTGATAGATTGGATTTCAGGTAGGTTTTGTCATAAAGTCATTTCAAATACCGACCCTAATTGTGAAGTGGTAGGTTTTGATAGTGGCTTAATATTTTAAACAGTTTCTGAAATTCTCATTACGATGGTATTCTTGATGTCATATTAATGCAAATTAGGCCATTTTCAAGGTGTCAGGGAAATTGATGGTGATAATGATATTGTTATATTTCTCTTTTCAGTACGGTCATTTGGGACAGAAGGGAGAAAGAAGGATGGGCCACAAGTCCCACCAAGTGACAAAGTTTTTGAATACATCTTGTTCCGTGGAAGTGATATCAAGGTAATTCTGATATATGTATTAACTATAATGTGGTAGTGGCAGTATACTGAATTTCATGTTTACTATGTGACATCAAGGTATCTTTTGTGCGGATACCTTGTTGGGTACTTGGCACTTGTAAGCTTAGCTGCTTTGTTTGATTATATGGTTATATACATTCCAAAGGTCGTTTATAATTAACAAATTCTTTGCCTTTTCTTATATAACTTTTATTTTTATTTATTTTTATGTAACATTAGTTTCTTGATGTGACGATGCTTTATTTTAACAATCTAACAATGGAGTAGATCGCATGCATGGAGAGCGAAGGCTATATAATTAGTTTTGACTTGTTGGCACTTTCTGCAGGATCTACAGGTAAAATCTTCTCCACCTGTTCAGACCACATCCTTGATAAACAATGATCCAGCTATTATTCAGGTAAAAGGAATCCCCTCTCCTCCCTTTATTTATTATGCATGAAGTGAAGGTGAACTTACATGTTTGGTGAAATTTCTCGCGCAGTCTCACTATCCTTCTCCAGTACCGGCTTCTTCAAGCTTGCCTCCTGTTAGTGGGCCTTTGCCTGATATTAATTCTCAGGCCATGCCCATGGGAATTCCTGGATCTAATTTCCAGAGTGGGTTGCCTTTATATCAACCTGGAGGAAATGTCGGGTCTTGGGGAGCTTCTCCTTCACCAGCTCCTCCAAATCCAAGTGCTGGTGGACTTGCTATGCCAATGTACTGGCAAGGGTACTATGGCCCCCCTAATGGTCTTCCTCACATGCATCAGCAATCACTACTTCGTCCACCAACTGGCCTGTCATTGCCTTCTTCCTTGCAGCAGCCACTGCAATATGCTAATCTTAATGCTTCTATACCCACTGGCGCACCAAATCTTTTAGAAGTTTCATCTTCTTTATTTTCTGCTAATCCTACCAATCCTAATTCATCGTCCACAGCTATGCCACCAGTAACTATGTCTTCAACACCTCCATCTATGCTGTCTGTTCCACAGATCTCTGAGATGTCATCAAGCTCAATGGCCAACAAGACAGTAAATTCTGCCCTTCCTCAAGCTCCCCTAAGTGCCAATTTGACATCACTCTCTCCTTTGACGGCAAGTTTAGATGTCAGTCCTGTTATGCCTCCAACTATTAACAAAACTACTACTGTTTCTGGTCCAGCAATGTCTTATCAAACTGTCTCTCAATCTACATCATCTGTTGTTGGAACATCGAATTCCATTCTCCCAAGTGCGCCAACACCTGCCCTTGTGACTCCAGGCCAGCTGTGGCAAACTACTGTAGTCTCTTCATCTCTGCCTTTGCAAACAGTTCAAAAGGATGTGGAGGTGGTTCAAGCATCTTCCTCATTAGCAGAGGAGCAAACTGTTCCACTTCCAGCTGATACTCAGCCACCATTATTACCGTTACCGGTGTCTTCACGACCTTTTCAGAAGGTGCTCTCTCTATGGCCACATATACTACATATACTTATGCAACCTCGTTTGGTTTTTGGGTAGTTCATATGGGGACAATATGGTCAATGTCCTAGGAATTAATATTCTCAGGTCTCTATAGCTCAATTGACATAAGTGTATCCATGATGAGGTTATGAGTGTGAATCTCCCACCCTCAATTGTTGTTAACTAAAAAAATAAAATTCTCTGGCCTTTTTTTGGTGCATATGTTCCTGAGACAGTTATGATCTCATTAGAAGCTGATTACTGTTGCTTCTGGGTAAAAAATAGAGTGGTTTGCATATTTGTCATCATCTCATGGAACATACTATTTGTTTGCCTAATGTACCTTTCAGGCTACGGTGATTCTCTGATGTTTTAACTTTGTACTTTTTCCAGCCAAATGGTTCAACTTCACAAACTCGGCACATCTACAGGGGAGGACGTGGTAGAGGAAGAAGATATGGGGTAATGTGTACTTTTTAAAGTTAGGTTTTAGTATAAATAGGGAAGCCTCTCGTACCTATTATATGTAACAGTAGAATTGGGAGCCTTGAAGATTTTGTGCGTCGAACTATTGGGTTTTGATAAGCTGTCTAATATGTACCGTATTTTCTGGTATGTCCACCATTTAGGCTCAATAATGGGATTCTAAAAATAAATGAGATTTAAACTTTGAAATAAGGGTAATATTGGGGCTAAATTTGAATTTACTCTTGGATGTTTGATTAGTGTGACATGTTTGCTAGTGTATTGCCAATTAATTATTTGTAGACAGCTTTGCACGCATGATTGCTTATTCCGAAGAAATATAATATCCTCGGTTAACATTTGTGACTTCCTGTTTGCAGAACTCACATCAAACAGAAAAATTCACAGAAGATTTTGATTTCATGGCAATGAATGAGAAATTTAATAAGGATGAAGTTTGGGGTCATCTTGGCAAGAATACTAAATCTCAATCAAAGTACAGCGAAGGGGATGAAAAGTTCAGTGATGAAGAGGATGCTTATGAAGAAGACGATGGTGAATCGTCCAAGGTAGTAGGGACCATGGTCTTATTTTCAATGCCATAAACTTCTGCAGATTTGTATGTTAAAGAAATACTTGTTTACCTGCCCACATATAAAACTGATTCACATTATGTTTACAGCCTGTGTATAATAAAGATGACTTTTTTGATACACTCTCCTGCAACACTAATGACAATGAAGCTCAGAATGGTAGGAGGACGAGATACTTCGAACAAGTCAAATTGGACACCGAGGTATGTTATATGAGTTGGTTAATTTAATCTGTATGTTTTTAAGACCACATTTCACATTGTGTTGGATGTTTGTCGCTGCAGACATTTGGTGAGTTTGCAAGATACCGAGGTGGTCGTGGCGGTTTTTCTTCTGGACGTGGTGGTCGTCGTGGTGGTTATTATGGAAGGGGATATGGCTATGTTGGAAGGGGTCGAGGGCGGGGAGGCATGCATAACTATAATCCAAGGGGTGGCCCTGATTACCCTTGAATGGTTAGACAAATGAGAGCAGCTAAATATCATAAGTATCTGCTATTATAACCCTTTTTTTTTCCAGAGTTTTAGACTGTTGATGCAGATAATAAATAGTAGAGTATGTGGTTCTCCTTTTCATTTCAGAGGCTTTGTTTTGTGCTTTAATTTGTTATGAAAGGAGCAGACGTAGTCTTAAGAAGCATTTGGTGTTGTAGTTTCTCTGTCTGTCGTGTCGACCCACGAGATGTAGTTCTTCAAGTTATCTCCTTTGTATTTTTCTCCTTTTAATGAACGCCGAACGGTCTGTCAACCTGTACTAGGCTTTCGACGCCTGACTTGTGAAATCATTTATATTCATCATTTTATGTTTTGTTAACCTTGGTGTCTTCTTTTATTGTTCACTTTCCTGTTATTTTATGGTTCTTTTTTTCGACGAAAGGGAGATGAAAGAAAGCGAAGGTGGTTTGAGGAACGAATCTCCTATTTATATTAAATAAAAGGTAACTGTTTACTTGTAGATTTTGGAATATATATAGTTAAAATGCAAGCTTGCTGGAGAGTCCATTGACCGCATTTTTCAGTGTGGATATTACAAGGTTTATGAAGAACAAAATTTTCAGCAAGTTGCAGCCTGATCTCATAGCACAGTACAAACTAAATTGGTTATGATGGGTAATGTTTTTGTATTACCTAAACACATTGCATCACCGCCTACACAACTTTGGGAGGAGATTCTTACTGTTGCTGCTAGTTTGTGCAATAAATCTAAGTTTTACTACTGCGCTTACAATTTATCACAGGATCAACCTGGCTTTTTACCTAAAGTCTAGGCGCGAACTTGAGTGAGCCTTTTAAAACCGGTTCTAACCAATTTTGCGAGTTTTATCTTGCAAAATTGATTTTAGAGAAATATAAATAATCATAGTTCCCATGCAATAGAATTAAGTTTCTTTTTGAGATGCACAAACTTAGCCAGCAAACTTTCAATAAGGTCTACAAATACAGTGCTCTTGGATGACATCTGCTGTGGCTCTTTATTTATGACCCCGAAAACAACCTTTCCCCACATTCTCAAAGTTTCGTTACTTGTCATTTTTCATCATCTCTATTCTCAAATTTTCTAATTAATGGGCAAAAAAATCACTTTCCATTCTTCATAGTTTTACAGTGCTTTGTTGTTGCTAGAATTCCCACATCTGATGGTTTCATTCTTCGGTGGTAATCAAATTCAACGTTATGATCACATGTTTGATCCTAGATTTGTGGTCACCCTCTCCCAACTTGTACTTAAATAAAAAAATCCCACATCTCAAACTTGTTACTCATTTCATTCAGCCCACTTGATTTTTTTTAACACCCCCATCATAAAATTGAAGATGATATAGCACCTGGCAGAAGAAAACAAGAAGCCCGAGGGAAATTGCCAAAAAGGGTTTACATGTGGGTTTAACTTTATAAAGGTCATTGGGCTATTGATTTGGCTGACTTTGTTGGGCACATGGCTCCACAAGCGGCTAAGAATTCAATTTCAGCTTTACCTTTGCACCACAACCCTACCCTTATTCGCATTCCTTCTGTGGTAAGCCTGGCTTTAATGCAGCATTTTCTTTATGTAATTTAAGCTTGACCCACCAAACCCTTTCAACACTTTTCTCTAGAATGGTGCATATCAATGCGAAATAACACAATTTGAACTTATAACTATAATCTCTATTATGTCTGCCTTTTTTCTCTTCTTCTCTATTTTTTTATCTAGTTGGTCTTTTTGGGTTTTTTTTCTTTCTGTGTGGTGTAGTAACTGGATTTGGTTATTGATTAGACTTGAAGCTGTCAAAATTTAAGAGGTTGGGACAAAAATCCCATTAATTTGGTAGATAAGAGCCAGCTAAAACATTTGTATTTATTGAGACAAGTGAAAGTTTGTGCTTTTCTAGGTCTTAACCTCTCTTCCATTTTATTTTTATTTTTTTATACAGATTTTTTAGCTCGGATAAGAAAGGAAAGGGAGTTCATCGGCCGGAAGTTTCCCTTAAAAATTTAACAGCGATTACGGTCTCTTTCAGCTTTGTTGTTTTTGGTGTTATTACTGAATACTGTGTATCTTCAATCTTTTGAACGAGTGGTGTAATTTGTTGAATGCCCACAATTTCATGGAGGGCAATCCTTTTGGACAAAGGTTGGCCACTAGTTATTGGTGGTTACCATGCTCTTAGCAAGATAGCATCAGAATTTGTTTTGAACTTCTAGTAGTTGGAAATTCTCAGCATACAAGCTAAGTCTGTTTTTTGTTGGATTCATAAACATGGGAAGTTGATAAGGGTGATTGGTCTAAGAATGCTTGATAGAAACATGACCATTCAACTTTAGTATTCTGGTTAAATAAGGATTGTGTTTGCTGCACTTCTTTTGGTTTGTTCTTCATTGTAGGGGCTCCAATGGTTTGAAGTCTTGGAGTCATGGAGGTGGGGAGGAATGGAGAATACAGTTTTCAAGAACTGGGTTATCTCAATTGGGAAGTTCAAATCTTTATGTCAGTATTTGCTTGATGGTACTCAGGCTAGGGCTTGTGGTTGCTGCTTCAATTGCAGCCTATGCAGTAAGGCAGCTCAATGTCAAGAACTCGAATTCTGTTGCCTCAGTTGACAAGTTCGCTGGTATTCATATATTTGAACTACACTTGTTTAGTCTTCAACTCTTCTTTTGATAGTTTAATCATAGACCTTATGTCTACTTTCTGTTTCTTTATTAGTTCGATGCAAAAAAATGAGACCCTTCATTGATTTTTCCTTCAGTTTTTGTCTCAGTTATATTGCTGGATAAGCTTTGTTATATTGTCTGATGTATTAGAATTATTCCCTTTTTGTTGCTTAGAAAATGGTGAAGAGAAGGAGGAGGTTAAACATTCTGACCATGGCTTCAAAGATGATTATGTAAGTAGATGTTCAGAACTTTCCATAACTCTTACGATTTCTAGTCTTGAATTCATCTCATTTAATTGAAAGAGCTTTCTTTTATATTAGGGGGAGGAAGAGGAGGAAGAAGAAGTCAAGTTAATCAGTAGTGTATTTGATCAAGTTCCTATTTATATAACTGAAGATGAAGACATTTTACCTGAATTTGAAGACCTTCTATCTGGGGAGATTGAATTTCCATTACCTGAAATTGATGACGATAAAGCTGAGAAGGATAGAGTATATGAAACTGAGATGGAAAACAATGCGAATGAACTGGAGCGATTGCGCAACTTAGTAAAGGAATTGGAGGAGAGGGAAGTGAAGCTTGAAGGCGAGTTGCTGGAATACTATGGATTGAAAGAACAAGAATCTGACATTACAGAGTTACAGAGACAGCTCAAGATCAAGGCAGTAGAGATTGATATGCTTAATATTACCATTAGCTCTTTGCAGGCTGAAAGAAAGAAGCTTCTAGAAGAGATTGCACAAGATGCTACAGTAAAGAAGGACTTGGAATTTGCAAGGAATAAGATCAAAGAGCTGCAGAGGCAGATTCAGCTTGATGCTAACCAAACAAAAGGCCAGCTATTATTACTCAAGCAACAAGTTTCTGGTCTACATTCAAAGGAGCAGGAAACTATAAAGAAAGATGCTGAAATCGAAAAGAAGTTGAAAGCTCTGAAGGAATTGGAGGTTGAAGTTATGGAACTTAAGAGGAAGAACAAAGAGCTTCAAATTGAAAAGCGGGAGCTGGCTATTAAACTGGATGCCTCTGAAAATAGAATCTCGACTCTCTCCAACATGACAGAAGTAAGAAATAGAAATAGCTCTTGCAAACACTTCTTTACCATTTTTATTTCTTTCTTTATTTTTATTTTTTTCTATTCAACCAAAAGGCTGAGATAAAGATAACAAGTTAGGGGCTGATGAAAGGTAAATACCAATACAAAGATACAACATATGTATTTCCTTCATGTCTTCATTCCTTCAATGTCGTCTAGTGCCTGATCTAGAGACATGCGTGGTTGATCTAGAGACATGCGTGGTTACCCTGGGTATAGTGGGCCGAAGCTCCGATTTCCCGGTTTCAAAAAAAAAAAGTATTTCCTATCATGCTCTGTATATAGATTACCTTTTTCCGTTTGGAGTTGCATGTTATAAAAGTGGGAAACATGTAACCTCAAGAAAGTATTGTGTATATGCATAAACCAGAGGACAGAAATGCTTTTAGTTTTATCTGAAGAAGGCTTGTTTTTTAATTGGCAAATGTTTTCCATAGCATGCATAAATAAATTCTGGTGTGGTCAGACAGGCAAGTAATTATAGTTTGAAAACATCTCGCATACATTAATGCTCGTTTTCTTAATACATTTTGCTTGGTTGCAGAGTGAATTGGTATCTCAGACTAGAGAGGAAGTCACCAATTTAAGGCATGCAAATGAGGACTTAATAAAGCAAGTTGAAGGACTTCAGATGAATAGGTTCAGTGAAGTTGAAGAATTAGTGTACCTTCGATGGGTCAATGCATGCCTAAGGTATGAACTCCGTAATTACCAGGCTCCTACCGGGAAAGTATCTGCCCGTGATCTCAGCAAGAATTTGAGCCCGAAATCTCAGGAGAAGGCTAAACAACTCATGTTGGAGTATGCAGGATCGGAACGTGGACAAGGGGACACAGATCTTGAAAGTAACTTTTCCCAACCTTCTTCACCTGGAAGTGAGGATTTTGACAATGCTTCAATGGATAGTTCCTTTAGTAGATATAGTAGTCTCAGTAAGAAACCTAGCTTGATCCAGAAGTTGAAGAAATGGGGTGGTAGAAGCAAAGATGATTCTAGTACTCTTTCATCACCAGCCAGATCCTTTTCGGGGGGTTCTCCGGGCAGGATGAGCATGAGTCAGAAACCAAGGGGTCCATTAGAAACATTGATGCTTAGAAATGCAAGTGATAGTAATGCAATCACCACCTTTGGTATGATGGAGCAGGACATTCCCGACTCCCCGGGCACTCCGAATCTCCCAAGTATCAGAACTCAAACTCCTAATGACTCCTTGAATTCAGTAGCATCATCATTCCAACTGATGTCCAAATCTGTTGAAGGAGTGTTAGATGAGAAATATCCAGCCTACAAAGATCGACATAAGTTGGCATTAGCAAGAGAGAAGCAAATTAAGGAAAGAGCTGATCATGCAAGAGCAGAGAGGTTTGGAAATATTCCAAGTTCTAATTTGAGCTCTGAATTTAAAGGTAAGACTGAGAGAGATAGACCTCTAGTTTTGCCGCCAAAACTTTCCCTAATCAAGGAAAAGCCAGTTGTATCTAGTGATTCTGCTGATCCATCTGGTGAAAATAAGACGCCGGAGACTCCAGCTATGAGCAGGATGAAGCTAGCAGAGATCGAGAAGCGGCCTCCACGAACACCTAAGCCACCACCAAAACCATCAGCAGCGGCTTCTCTAAGTAAAAACACCAATCCTCAGGGTGGCGTACCAGCTGCTCCACCTCTACCACCTCCACCTCCTGGTGCCCCGCCTCCACCTCCCGGTGGACCACCTCGCCCACCTCCTCCTCCAGGAAGCTTGTCTAAAGGTGCAGGTGGTGATAAGGTTCATCGAGCTCCTGAGTTAGTTGAATTTTATCAGTCATTGATGAAACGAGAAGCAAAGAAGGACTCTCCCTTACTTTCTTCTACATCATCTAATGTATCTGATGCTAGAAGTAACATGATTGGAGAGATTGAGAACAGATCATCATTCCTCATGGCAGTGAGTAGATAATCCTCTTGCTCTTCCATTCTCTTCTCACCTTTGTCATTAATATTGTAACATGTAGGTATTATAATTATAGTAATTTGACAGTAGGTAACTTTGTTGACTAAATCCAGGTAAAAGCTGATGTGGAAACTCAAGGCGATTTTGTCATTTCATTGGCAGCTGAAGTTCGAGCAGCTACATTCTCTAACGTAGAGGATGTTGTGGCCTTCGTAAATTGGTTAGATGAAGAGCTATCATTCTTGGTACGATATTCATTTTATTTACTTATCTTCATTGTGAATTGATTTTGATCCAGAAGATAAGGACTAGCTGTTATTCTGAAGAAGATGCAAATAATTTGAAGGAAGTGGCATTTGTTATGGAATTTCGCTATCCAGCTAGTTCTCTGGACTCTCCATATTAGTATTTGTTTAATAGTGTAGTCTTTTGTCTTTGATTAAGGTTGATGAGAGGGCTGTCCTGAAGCACTTCGATTGGCCAGAAGGAAAAGCAGATGCATTGAGAGAGGCATCTTTCGAATATCAGGATCTAATGAAGTTGGAGAAGCGGGTCACCACATTTGTCGATGAACCTAAACTCTCATGTGAAGCAGCTTTAAAGAAAATGTACTCCTTACTTGAGAAGTAAGTATTCCTTAACGACATGCATCTATCAGTGAACTTGTGCTGAACAAGTCAACTGTTCAACATTTGATTTGGAACTCCACATCTTTGCCTGACCAATTAGTTTGATCACCATTTGTGATTCTCGTAAAGTTTGATCTCGAAGTATTTGATGTGATAACTGTTAAAAGTGTTACGTTGTTTACCTTCAAACTGATACATATGCATTATGCCATTTTCCAATATTGAGAACATTGTTGTTTCATGTGTTGTCATCTCCAATCACTGACTTTGTTCTTGTCTCTTGGCAGGGTTGAGCAGAGTGTCTATGCACTGCTACGCACGAGAGACATGGCTATCTCGCGATATAGAGAGTTCGGAATTCCAGTTGATTGGTTGTCAGATACAGGAGTTGTTGGAAAGGTATAACTTTTGAGAAGATCAGTCTTTTTTTTGTTCAGGACTTCAAAATTTGAGTTTTGCATTTCTTAGCAAAGGAAATGCAACTTACATCTTGAACCACCTCCCTTTCGCGAGGCTCATGATTACATTTACAAATCATGCACCTGAACAAATAGATTTAGTTTCTAAATTTTACCTTACCTTATGTTAGGAATTGTGACATTTTTGTCCTTGGAAAACCCTCATTAAATAGTATCAACCTTCTTTAAGATCATTTTAAAGCATCTGCATTCCACTGTCATGAAGAAGAGTGTTTATATGAGGCCATAAATGTCTCAAAATGCTTAACGTAATTGTACTTCTACAACCGTAGATTAAGCTCTCATCTGTACAATTAGCAAGGAAATACATGAAGCGTGTAGCATCAGAACTCGATGCGATGTGCGAACCCGAGAAGGAGCCAAACAGAGAGTTTTTGGTCTTGCAAGGTGTCCGTTTTGCATTCCGTGTTCATCAGGTACATATTATATCCATTCTTCAAAAAGAAGGAAAATTTTACTTGCCATCACCATTCACCAGTCTGAGCAAATTTCAAATTTGAATAATGTTGTTTCCAATCAAATTCTAACTAATAAACAAACCCTTGAGCCTTATAGTATTTGAAAACATTAGAAGTACAACTGACGTATTGGATTCGATATGTTTCCAGTTTGCAGGAGGCTTCGATGCCGAGAGCATGAAGGCTTTCGAAGAGTTGAGGAGCCGAGTTCATACAACACAGACAGGAGATGATAACAAGCAAGAAGCCTGAGTTTTTATTTTATTTATTCAAGTTCATCACTACCCAAATTTAGTTTTCAGCAATCATATATTAGTAACTCAATGCTACAACAGAGATCATTTACATTGGACAGTGTATATTTACCAATCCACTGGAAAGATGTGAGAGATTAAGGGCTCAGTTAGCTTGTGTCATGTACAGTATGGGACCAATAAGGCATAAAGCAAGAATACACTGGATTCAGTTCAAGAATGAACAAGCAAATACAAATGAACTGGAAATGCATAGTTACTATACTTTGATACCTCATCATTTTAAGCCAAATCTGGTCAAATAGAAAAATACTCTGCCCAAGCCTTGCCTGCAAATATTCTCTCTATATATTCATATCAATGACATTTTGTAACTATTTTTTCATGTTTCATCAATATTTTTTACAACATAATGGAAATCTCAATTCACCTTCTATGAACATTTAAATACCATGATAAAGATAATAGTAAGAAGAAAGAAACGTTCCATTTCTAACAGACCCTCAAATTTATATCTGGTATTTCTTTTCGCAGATTATAATCATTGTAAACACTTGCCTTGATGATACCCCCTTGAACAGATTCTTGATTAATTGAAAATTTCTTTGAAGAACATCAAAATGAGGTCTGAATGGGAGCCAAATGAACTTTGTTTGATTACATCAACGCATTGTGACCACAAGACTTCTGTCCTTGAACTTGGCACCACCCACCTTCCCTTGAATCTCTTTCGGCAACGAAATTACTCGCCTCTGATCACCAGCTTCCACCAACAGCTCGGATCCTCCCCTATACTGCATTTTCAATTAATAGAACTAATGAGTTGCATGATGGTAAGAACTTGGTGTTTCTGTCATAAATCTTGAGTCTGATAAACATGGCTCAGAAAGTTAGAATATAAACAGAGCAGCAATGAGTAGAGAATCTTCCAAGACAATTCCAAAAAATGCAAACTCAGAGTTAACCAAGTCTAATGAATACTTAACATCACAATGGAGCATTATTTGATTCTTAACTCATAGCTCCCTGGAGTGTAGGAGAAACAAAACAGATATCTTCTATTCTCATTTTAAATGCAATAGACAAGTCATGATATCTTCTCTTCTCATTTTAGGAAAAACAAAACAGATGAATCAGATTATTTGAGCAAGTTTTCCATGAAAATCATCCAAGGGAGGGAAGAACATTCAAGAGTATTGGCAAATAAGGGAAAGGACAGACTAATAAGGAGAAGGAACATGCCTGGTAAAGCTTGATTTCCGACTTCTCGAAGCCTGGCATGAGAAGGGTGACTGATTTGTTTCCAGGATCGAATTTTACAGGTGATAGCAAACTGCTGGTGGGGCTTTTCGACGAAGAAAGAAGATCCCTAGGGCCTTTACTTGATGCATCATGAAGAATTCTGCTCCAATCTACAGGGGGGCCAATTGAGAACTGTGGCATTAAGGCCAAAGATAAAGGGGAGAAATTCTCCTTCAATCTAGCAATGGATTCTGCATCCAAACGTGAAGAAAAGGATGCAAATGCACCAGAAATTTGTGCACCAGCTTGAATGGTACAACCCCAGTACCGTAATGCAGATTGAACCGAGGCCGGATTAGTTGGATCCATCACTATGAAACAGCTGAATTTACTTGGCTCTGAAAATGCAGAAGACCCTTTCTGCACCATGAATTGCCATTAAACAATTTCACTTGATTTCATTCGTATCGTTTCACGAGAGGGACAAGCCAATTTACCTCTAACATGCGTTCCAGCGCCTCCCATATATTAGCACTGGTTCTACCACTGAGACTCGGCCCGCTTATACTCATGGCTTCATCAACAAGCCTCAGAATTGAAGGAGTAGCCAACCTCCCAATATCAGTTTTTTCAGCAATGCTCCTCAGATATTTCAAGTACAGCCTAACCAAAGTTATCTTAATAATAAAAAAAACTCTCAAATTTACCCAAGGGAGGGGAAGAGAGGGAGAGAACATTTCAAACCTTGCTTTACTGGTTGCTCCAATCATCCTTAGTGTTTCTTCAGTGCAGATACCATCATATATTACTATGTCATATTTAGCCTTTTGGTCTCTTTGAGCCATACTCCCTGAAAACCCAACAAGTCTCTCGAGATGGAGTACCGAAAAGATCGAATCGATTCCTGGAAGTATCCCAAGCTCTTCACCAACTACCTATAAAAACATAAAGAAGATGCATAGCAAATCCTCCAAAGTAGAAATACCGCAACACAATCTAGCATTTTATGATGCAATGCACCATATTCTAAAGTTCACATACCCACCCCTTCAAGAACTCCTTGTGTCATATTAAGACGTGAATCAGCTTGCTTTAAACTTTTGAGAGGTTCCAGAAGCATCTGTAGTCATTGAGAAGATTAGTCTGAAATCGAAAGCGGAACCTTGATGACAGAAAGAGAAGTGAACGGAGAAACACACTTGAGTGGTTTCCAACCTAACAGCTGAGAGGTCGTGGCTGCATTCAACAGGAGAATTCCCAATTTTACAATCCAGAAGATACTCAGGAGTAGGATCTTGATTATGTATCACCAGGCATGTGCGAAGTCCAGACAATGCAAAATGCTAATGACCCATCAAATCCAACATACGAAAATGAAAAGAAAGAAGTAAGAAAAATAGAAAAGTAACAAGACTTGTTCATAACAACTACTATGATTATCAGAGCATTTATGCAGAGACTAAGGGGATGTTTGAAGGAAGGAGGAAAATAGTTATGAGGAGAATGATCCTCTTATCCACATTTGAGTCACGAGAATCATTCTCTCCATAATCCATTTACCTCACAACCGCTTTTTATTCTATTCATAACTACTTTTTTTGTTATTTTGATATCGTGACTGTTCGGGCCAGCTTACAACCACTTTGACTATTGTTACGGGATATACCATTTGACCCTACAACATTTGAAATTATAACCTCTTAGTTCCCGAAGGTCCTCTTGACAATAGGAGTGAATGATTATCCTTAATTACGTTTTATTCTCCTTATAACTACTTTTTATCCACACCATACTCACTATTTTATTCTAATGATTCTCTTCTAAGTAATAATCATTTTGTTCACCCAAATACAAATAATCATTCTCCCCTATATCCTCCTCCTAATTCTCATACTCCTTGTCCCAAATACCATCTAAATGTAATATTTGGTAAGCTCCCAAATACATAATACATCCATCCATTCCATCAATTAACTTCAGAACGGCACCCATTGATTGATATAAATGGCTATGGTTCATAATTAATGCCCTTTTTCCCATAGGCAATGGTTTATATTAATTTAAATCAGGAATTCAAGCAATTAGTCAGAGAGAAACTATAGCCCCTACAAACCGGAATCCACAGACATCAACACACAAAATACAAAACACAAAAACGCACAGACCTGAGCGGCAAATACAGCTGAAGTGGTCTTTCCGGAGCCGCCTTTGCCAAGAAACGTGAGCATCCTGGTTGGGTTTTGAGAAGAAACGTCTGTAATCTCTTTTGAAGCCTGAATGGGCACAGATCTTGTCCTACATGGAGGTGTTCTTGTTGTTGGTGCAGAAATGGGAATTGGGTTACCGAGAAAAGAAGCAGAGGAGAAGAGCAGAGACGAAGCCATGGATCTCTGCAACTGCAACAATGGTGGGTGAGTGGAGAAGAATCGGTGGATGAGTTTATATCGGGGTTACCATTCCTGATTAGGCTTCGGACAAATTTGGCATTTCCCGCTTGCCTGCATAAACCAAAGAACACTAAGATCGTCTCTTTTATTTAACAAATATACATTCAAGAGATAAGTAAAGTAAGGTGAAATTTGATTATAGGTAATTTCTTTTTTAATCTCGACTAATGTCACCGGATGTATCGTCTGACCTTACATCATTTGGATGCTAATGAAATTCGTAAAAAAATAATACCTAGATAGGTGGTCACCATGAATTGAACTCATCACTTTATGCACCTCAAGACTCTTTTCAACCCATAGATAGACTTGTTCAGACGACAGACCAAACGTTTATTAGTTGGTGTTGTATTAGGGGGCATATACCCCAATGACAAGTCCATGTAAACCTCCTTATCTAACTCGCCATTGAGAAAGGCGTTGTTCATATCAAGTTGCACTAGAGACCAGTTCTTTGAAACGACTAGCAAGAGCAGAACACATACTATTACAAGTTTTGCCACAAGAGCAAAAGTTTCAATGAAGTCTAACCCTTCTTGTTGTGTATAATCTAGCTTTGTATCGTTCAACTGATCCATTTGCTTTGTACTTGATTTTGTAAACCCACCAGCATCCAACTCCACTACTTATTGACAGACAAAGGGACTACCTCTCATGTTTTGTTCAAATCCATAGCCTTGAGTCTTTATCCATGGCTTCTTGCCAGGCCAAATGTGGCACAACCTGGTGGTAATGTTGGGGTTCATACAAAGATGAGACTTGTAAACAAAAATTCTTGAAGTCCTTACCAAGTGACTCATAACTAACATTGTTCTGCAAAGGGTATTGTGTAGCTAACTTGGGCGATTGAATCCGGGTCAATAGACCACAATGGTAATCACTCAAATATGATGGTCGTTTGGAAATGCGTGTAGATCGTCAACTCCTGCCTTCATTGTGTTCACCACAAGGAGCATTAACAACATCTAGATCTAAAACTGGCAGACTTTCAACAGAACCAATAGTAGGCAGACTCTCAGCAATGGAACCCATAGTAGGCAAGACTCTCAGCAGGTAGACTCTCAACAATAACTGGTGGGCCTATGTCTGAAATTAGAGGATTTTCATTCGAAACTGAAATATTTTCATCAATATCATGTTTGAGTGGCCTTTCACTATGATCAATACAACACTCATTCAAGGTGTTAGGCAACATAACTGCAACATGAGCTGGGATTACCGCAGTTGACAAAAAATCAAATTTTTGGGCACCATGTGTATCTAACTTGTGGAAAGGGTATATGTTCTCATGAAAAACTACATCTCTCGAGAAAAATACTTCATTGGTCTCTAAAGTAAGCAAATTATAACCCTTCATGCCAGAAGGATATCCCAAAAATACTAACGAAATAACACGAGGTGAAATTTCATGCTATGTGCAAGAAGTGTAGAAGCATATACGAGACATCCAAATGTTCTGAACATTGAGTAATCTACTTGGGTTCCTTTAAGAAGTTCAAAAGGAGTTTTCAAACCTAACACCGTAGAAGTTGTTCGATTATTCAAGTGTACAACTGTCAAGACACACTCGCTCCAATAGTGAATAGGGATTTTTGATTGGAAATAGAGTGCTCGAGCTACATTCAATATGTGTTGGTGCTTTCGTTCTACTACAAAATTTTGTTCTGGCCTGCCCACACAAGAAAACTGGTGTTCTACCCCTTTTTGCAAAAATAACCGTGTGAAAGCTAACTCAAGTGCATTGTCTGAACGAAAAACTTTTATGGTCTTTCCAAATTTTGTTTCCACAAGTGTGAAAAATTGAGAAATTATGTCAATTACATCCGACTTTTGTTTGAGCATGAAAACCCATATGTACCTACTACAATCATCAACAATGGTCAAGAAATAGCAGTGTCCAGTATGTGAAACAGTAGAAAACGGTCCCAGACAACAACATGAATCATATAAAAAATTTCCTTAGACTTGTTATTATTCGAAACAAACTTCAAACGGTTTTGTTTGGCCAATGGACAAATATCACACAGAGGTAGGTCTCTATGAGTAAAGTCTAAAGGAATGACATCTTTTAAGGCGGTAAGTGGTGAAATAGACGGATAGCCAAGGCGTGAATGCCATAAAGAAACTGAATTTGGACACTTAACATTGCAAGCAGAGTGCACTAGTAGAAAATCAAGTATCAATGGCGTACACAAAATTTGGATTTTTAAAAACACGGAGTATCAATGGCGGGCTTTAAAAAATGTCATTAATAACTATCAATGGC
>JBBMEF010000002.1:2249002-2264160 GCA_037832685.1 Sicyos baderoa | reverse complement strand
ATTATCTTCCCATCTCACCAAACACCAACTTATTATCACTTTTCTTCTCAACCTATCTCACCAAACACCAATTTATTATCACTTTTCTTCTCAACCTATCTCACCAAACACCAATTTATTTTCACTTTCTTTCCCTTCCCTTCCTTTCCTTTCCTGCCCTAACCAAACATGCCCTAAGCTCTTCATAGATGGTTTGTAATTGTATATATTATTATTATTATTATTATTATTAAAGTGAATAGAAAGAGGCAGACGTGTGTTAACAGTGACTGAAGTAAAGAGAAACTGGCAGACGTGTTATCATAACGCTGCTCTCTGTACTGTACCAATTGAAACAACGTACTACTCTCCTCACTCTACTGTTCAGATTCTTCACTTTTCTGCTAACACAAAGATTTTGCATTTAAAATTAGGATATGCTGTTCTTACTTGGACAATACTGCCACACCCTCAATCACCCCCAACAAAAATCTATATCTAAACGAGTTATTGCATGCATTTTCCGCACAAAAATCTACATCGAAACGAGCTATTATTACAATCCTAACTTGTATGCACTTAAAATAATCACTCATTACTCATTCAAACGCCCACATCCTTAATCGCATTTTTCAAAAAAATCACATTTTTCATTCTCTTCCGTAGTCATTTTTTGCTCTCTCTCTAACAACTTTTTATATATCGCATCACTATTTTTCACTCTCATCATTCTCATTATTTTATTTTTTCCATAATCATTCAATTTCATATTCTCCCCCTAATTCTTATTCCCCCTATAATCATTACCATTCCTCCAAACACACCCTTAGACTTCCAACCACTCCTACCCCTTAGTACCAAACAAAATTTTATCTACTCCAAACTTTTCTTAAACAACTCTTACCAAACACCCCTTCCCTAGCCCCAAGAGAAAAAGAGTAAAAAGAATTCACCAAAAATAAGATCAAGATGGGGGGTTTCTCTTAATAATGCAGCACTTTTCATGTTCACTTTCTATTGAACAGTCCCTTTCATTGTATTTCCCTGTTTTATATGGGCCAAGCAAGCCTTCAAAGCAGCTGCCTTTTTTCTTCTTCACATTCTACATGGAATTGGGTGGTAACCAAGAATTAACATCTGCATCATTCAAAACTCTTTCCAACCTTTCAGGCCAGGCCAGTACTGGTTAAACAATCTGTTTTCTTCCTGTTTTTCCTCCCCTTTTTCTTTCACACAGTGAAATGTAGTTTTGACAGACCAAAACCTGATATCATTGCTTCCCATCTGAGTGTTATTAATGTACTACATGATAAACAAATGCTATCTAGGGTAACACCCATAGGCCTCTAGACACATGGCAGAGATTGCTCAAATTCTTGACCACAACACTTTAACAAATGCCCCATTATTTAACTAAATCTTCTCTAAATTCCATGTTAAAAGAATCCCATTTTAAACATTCTAACATAAACACCAGATTAAGTGGCATTTTACAAGTTGCTACCAAAAAGAGTCTGCAAAATCAATGTCCCATCATCCACTTCAACTACCATGCCCTTGTGCTT
The DNA here is from genome assembly GCA_037832685.1 of Sicyos baderoa. Classification (NCBI taxonomy): domain Eukaryota; kingdom Viridiplantae; phylum Streptophyta; class Magnoliopsida; order Cucurbitales; family Cucurbitaceae; genus Sicyos; species Sicyos baderoa. The sequence continues at coordinate 2,262,616 of JBBMEF010000002.1, read as the reverse complement.
GACTTTTTGGCCTCCTATCAGTCCTTTTGGCTTTTCTGTTCATCTCAGTTCTTCTCTTTCATGTTGGGTTCTTAATCAGTTTTAAATTCCATTTCCTAATTAAGTGGTTAATTTTGTTTATTGATGCATACTCCTTTTTTCTTCAAATATAGTGAAGGGTTCATAGAGAGTTGCTAAGACAGAAAAGAAGGGAGGATGTCACAATAAGATGGGTTCCTTCTTTTAGTTGCTGTTTGCATATTTACCATGGTGGCCTATACCAGGTACTTCCTCCTTTTTATTTTTCAAAAAAAACAAAAAAACTCAGGTTTCTATGTGTTTTCTTGAATTGGGTAGCTTTCTTTGAAGTTTGTTAATGTGATTTTGTTGCTGAATCTGCCATATAAATGAGCATGAATACCAACAACTGAACAAAAAATAATGAGAAAATTTTGTGTGTTTGAAATGAAGCTGGGGTTCATTTTTGGTCTAAGTTGGCATGGATTTGTTTTGAACTTGTAAAACTTATAATATTTTTAACATCTAAGTGATATGAAACTTTAATCATAACTACCTCTTATATCCAATTAGACTTCTTGAATTCTTTGTTGCACTACTTGTACTGTTTTTGTTTGTTTAAAAAGAGTTAAAGCACAATTCACAACATCACAATTTTTTTTTCATCACATTCAAATGTTGTAGTATCAGGTGAGAATGGTTGAAGTACGTACAAATAGACTCAAACACTCACAAATATATATATAAAGAAAATGAAATTCTCAACTTCATAATTAGAGACTCATCTCTATTTTATTTGCAACTTCAACCTTATTTCATCTAAAAGGGAGCCATTAACTTTGTTTAAGCTGCCCACAAGAGCTATAGCTCTGGTTAAAAAAGAATAAAAAGCTCAGTGTGATGGAATACAGCTTAAAAAAAAGCAAAATATTTAGACTCGTTTATAATTATTTGGTTTTTGAAATTTAAACCTATTACACTTATCTTAGTATATGTTTTTTCTTACTTGGATGTCTACATCTCACCCATATCAATAAAAACCAAACCAAAATTTAAAAACGAAAAAAGGTAACTTCTAAAAGTTAATTTGTTTTTGTTTTAAAAAGTCTGGTTAGTATTCATCTATTTTTTTAAGGAAATATGGATATATGGTAGGAAGGATGGAACACAATGTAGAAAATTTGAGTGAGAATAGACTTTAATTTCAAAAAAAAAAAAAAAGTTATCAAATGGGGCTTAGTTTAACTAATTTTCGAAAGATTTGTACTTTTTATTCTAATCATAAAAAGCTTCAATATTTGCATGAACAACTAGCTTTAATATCGTGTAATTAGATACTTAAAAAATTTCATTTGTAGTTGATGAATATATTAGTTTTATTTTTTAAAAAAATGTGTCCGTGATTGATATTAATGAAGTATCTTTTTAAAATATATATTTATTTTTATTTAACAATACTTAGAAGTATAATCGGTAGGTTATTAGGTTGGCGTTGACTGTCTCACCGTCGTTAAATCTCTTTTATTACCATTTTACTTGGATTTTTGAAATTCTAGTTGATAAATGTTTCCAAATAGGAGAAAAACATACCGAAAAAGTTGTATAAAAAAAAAAAAAATTTAAATTAAGTTTATCACAACTATGGTTCTTGAAGTTAAAAAAAAAAGAAAAAAAAAAAGAAAGTTTCAAAACTTTGTTTTGAATTTTGAATTTTCGTTAAGATTCTAATGATTTTAAAAGGAAATATGAAATTTAAAGATAAATAAAAATAAAAATCTTCAATTTAAAGATAATATAAAAAAAGGAATCATAATTTTTGTAGACTTCATACACCAATTAGCAGCATCTGTGATGACTTCTTCCGAAAGTGGGCATTGGAGTCGTTTGAGATGTTCTGTAAGCTATTCTATCATTGTAAGATTACATGCTATAGTTATAAATTGGCTTTATTTTTTATTTTTTTTTTGTAACTATTTTACATGCTTAACTTGTCCATCAATGTATCGCTAGATAAGTTCATTTTCTCTTCGAATACCCACAGCTAAACGGAGACGAAAAATGTATAAATCTCTACATTGGCCTCAATATCAATAGAGTGTTGTCTACTCCTTATGTACCCAAGATCAAGTAAATTTTGAACACTTCAAATCTTTACCGACTTTGTATGTATCAGGATGACCTCCTCTCGAACAAAGTACACCCAAACCTTACGAGGTTAGTCCTCTTTGTTCTTGATTAGGAATCTTCAACCACGTCGCTAAGTCTATAGTCGAGCTTTGATACCACTTGTTAGGAATAACAAACATCCACAAGCCTTCTATATTGATATGATATTGTCTATTTGCATCACCTTAAAATGTCTCAATATTAATGGAGGTGTTGTCCTCTTCTTATATACCCAAGATCTTCTCCTTAACTTAGCTCTGTGGGATTTTGTTTGCATGCAATTAGCATCAACAATTCTCCACTTAAACAAAGTATATGTTTGAACACTTCAAATCTTTATTGATTTTGTATACATTGGCCCCCTCGAAGAAAGTACACCCAAACCATACGAGAGATTGATCCTCTTTGTTCTAAACCAAGAGTTTTCACCACATCGCTAACTCTAGAGTCGAGCTTTGATACCACTTGTTATGGGACAACGAACATCCACAAATCCTTCATATTGATATGATATTGTCCACTTTTATCACCCAAAAAGCCTCAATATCAATGGAGGTGTTGTCCCCTCCTTATGTACCCAAGATCTTCCTCTTAACTTAGCAATCTCAGATTTTATTCGCATACATTAGCATCATCAATCCTCCTCTCGAGCAAAGTACATTTCGAACACTTCGAGTTTTTACCGACTTTGTATACAATCGGGGAGACTTCCTCTCGAACAAAGTTCATTCAAACCATACAAAGTTGGTCTTCATTGTTCTAGACATGAGTCTTCACCTACATCGCTAAGTCTAGGGACTTTAGAGCCAAACTTTGATACTACTTGTTAAAAAGACAACAAACTCACATTGATATGATATTGTCCACTTTGGGCATAGACTCTCATAGATTTATTTTTGGTCATCACCCAAAATATCTCATATCAACGGAGGTATTGTCCTCTTCTTATATATCCAAGACCTTCTCTTTGACTTGGCAATATAAGATTTTGTTTACATGCATTAGCATTAACATATATCTTTATCTCTCTAATTCTCACTCCCTTTACATTTTGTTTTTCATTTTTTTTAAGAAAGCTTTTCAATTTGTTTTTACCAATAGAATTGTTAGTTGTTTGTATAAATATTTATTTATTTATTTAATAATTAACTATCTAATTGATAATTATATATATATTTTTTCATCAAAAATTAACTATTTGAAAATGGCTAGTATTTAAAAATAGTTATATAGATTAAAATCAAATTAAAAAATAAACAGTGAGAAAATTTCATAAAAATAATGAATTTCACACGCATGGAGATTGCATATGCTGACGAGGATGAAGAAGCCATTTTCGAGCCCCGCCCCACCCCGCGGACATCACTATATATCATATATTTTTCTAATAACAAAACAAATAGCCCCAAAATGTTTGGACCAGAGAGAATAGACTTAGCAGATGAAGACATGTACCCAAAATAACAAAACATTCAGAAAAAATAAATCCTGAATATATGTATCTATCATAGATCAATTTTATGGTCAGAGAAACCAAAATGTTATGGATTCAGATTTTTTTGACAGCGAAATATAATAAGGTTAAGATAATTTATCAAATAGTTGAGGTGCTCTTAAACTGATCCGAACACACATGAATAAAGAAAAAAAAAATGAAAATCACATACACAGATAAAAACCTGAATATAAATATACAAGCTAGGAAGCCAATGAATTCCACACACCATTATAAATTCAAGTACTACACAGGCAAACAAAGTAAAAGGGGTTGAGAGAAAAACAGCTGATTTATGAATTATTACCCTAAAAAGGAACATTGATTCATTGCAATATTGAGATTTAGGAAAAGAACATTATTCTTAAACAATACCTCAAGGTTCTGTCTGAAATTACAAATCATCAAGCTTCCTCATTGCTTGGATCTTGTATCATGCATTTAAATTCTTGCTTTCATATTCCCCCATAGAAAATCAGCACACGATCAATTTCATCAAGCTCCAGCAATTTCAATCCTGCCCATTAGAGTACATTATTCTTCATTTCAACTTTGTACTACATGTCATATCAAAATTCATTTATTGAAGCATATAATTAGCTCCGTGCTAGAATATCTCTAGTGATATCTTGAATAATTTAAGTCCCGTTTGATAATTATTTGGTTTTATGTTTTTTTGTTTTTGAAATTTATGCTTATTTTTACTCAAATTATCGAATGGTTCAATGACGCAATAATTTTATTGTTTGGTTGTAAAACCAGTTCAACACCAGTGTCATAGGTTCGATTCTTAGAATCAGTATTTGTAATCTCCCTTCCTCAACTTGTACTAAAAAAAAATGGTGACCAAATTTTAAAAACCAAATTTTGGAACCTACTTCTTTTTATGTTTTCAAAATTTAGTTTAATTTTAAAAAATATAGGTAAGATGTAGATATCAAAGTAAGGAATATCTTATGATAAAATAGTTGTTGTAGACTTAAAATTAAAAACAAAATGGTTATCGTTTGGGCCTTAGTAACCATGAGGTTACGATCTGAAATCTCCCTCCCGAATGTTGTTGAATAAAAAAAAAAAAAAACGCTTAGCTTTGTGCTTCAACCCTAAAATCAAAGACAAAAGTTTCTTATGGATAAATTTCTGATTCTACACACCATATAAGCTCAAACTTTTCCCTAGGTTTCTAAATAGAAGATAAAACATTAATTACTATTGGAAAGGTCGATAGATTGATCCCTACCCGTACATGCACCTAAGATTATAGTAAGTAATCTTGTTTCCTAACATAATCTAATTATTATTAACAAATACCCCTATAAGCTTTATTTATGATGTAAGATTCTAAATGGGAAAAAAAAATTTGGTTCCCCTAATAATGCTTGATGAGTTAGATAGGGAGAGGCTTGAAGTTGAAAGGGAAATATAGGGCTTTGTTCATTTGGCAGAATAAGAATTTGATCCTAAATGGTTTAAGTGGGTGTTGGTCAAGGAAGGATGGTAAAATGGTTTTCATCTAGGGTATAATGGGGTTAATTTGAATTCTAAGTTATGCAACACAGCTCAGTGGAATAACTTGAGGGAAAACTTTCACCTTTTATTTTAACCTAGCCAAGAACTTAATTTTCTTAGTTTATCAATTTTTATCTTTTTTAAATGAAAAATATGTAGAATGGAAGATTCCAACCTCTAATCTAATTGAGGTACACGATAACCATTTAAATTTTTATTTTTTGAAAATTAAGCTTATAAATATTACTTCCTTTCATTGTTTTGTTATCTTACTTTTATCTATATTTTCAAGAATTAAGCTAAACTTTGATAACTTAAAAAAAAATTATAAAAAATTTATAACTGTTCTTAGAATTTGATTAAAATTTCTTATGGTGTTTAGAGATAGATGAAAACCAGTTAAAATTGGGCGAAAATAACCTTCATTTTCAAAACAAAAATCCAAAAACGATATGATTATCAAACTAGCTAGAGTTTAATATTGATCAACTCCCTTCATCATAATCCTAAAGTTTACCTTCTCAAAAACTAAATAAAAACATTTTCTATTAACCATTAAGAGGGGAAAAAAAAGAAAAAAGAAAAAAGAAAAAAACTTTACCAAACCCTAAATCTGGAAATTACCTGCAGGTGATGCTTTGATGTTGTCCAAAGACACAGTGCCCAAAGAAGCTAGGTAATTTTCACATTTGTCACTCAAAATTTCTTGATTTTGACCATGAGAAAAATCCTTGCTTTTGGTGACACTTTCTTCAATAAGACCTTCCATCTTACAATCCCCAACTGGGTTTCCTTCAAAATCACATTTTGATTTCTCCAATCTAAGATTCAACTTTGCCCTAGTTCTCTCTCTAGCCCTAGCCCTTGCCTTGTATCTTGACTCTTTATCAACAACCCTTAATTTCCTTCTCTTTTTCTTCTCATTCACCTCTTCAAAATCACAACTTTTATTGCCAATTTGAAGCACATTATCATTGCTGATACTGACCCCAGACAAATACTTCTCCTTGAGCTCCTTGATTGCATTTCTTGATTTGGCAAAAAGCCACTCCACTGTCTTGCTTGCCTTATCAAACCCAAGCATGTCTTGAAGGTTGAAGAAATTTCTTGCAATTTCAAGTGAAAGCCTCATTCTTCTGTCTCTTGGCCCTCTCAATGTGCTGATCTTGCTGTGCCTGTCCTTGTTTGAGCTTCTCTTTTTAGAAATTGCCTTCTTTTGAGATGGAATAAACACTTTCTGGGTTGTTGTCTCCTCATTGATGTTAGTATTCCCACTAATTTCAAGCTCCATTTCAGGGCCAAAATTATTATTGGTAGTACTAAGCAATTGTTGCTGTTTTTGAGAATACAACAAAATGAACTCTTCTTCATCAACAAAAGGGTTGAAGTTGTAGCAATCTATGAGTTGTTGTTGTTGATGGTTTTGGTCAAATCTAGAGATGGGGTTTCCATTTTCATCATGGATTTGGATGGGCTTCTCAAATGAATGGATTTGGTTGTTGTTTGAAGAAAGCATATTTTTAGAAAGTGTGGAATTTTAGGTTTTGTGTAAATCTTACAAGAAAATGAATGATAGGTTGGGGGGAGCTTGTGTGATATCAAAGGGGGAATCTAAATTGTAATGATGATGAAGATAAACATCATATACCTCCTGTTTTCTTTAAAATATCACATCACCAATAAGAGACTTTCAACTCATCACCTTTAAAGAAGAATAGGGTAAAATATTTTAACCAGTACTAAGCTATATGATCATGTTGGTGATAAATATGTACCAATTTCAAGTAATTTGGAAGATGTAAACCTCACACAACTCTATTGGAAATAATCTTGATATAATTGAGCTTGAGTTGAAATGAGAAAATGAATTAGCATGTCTAATGGGTCAAAGAGAACTTCGAGAGTTAATTTAAAAAATTATGAGTTCAATTCATCTACTTAAGATTTAATTTTCTACCATCAAAAGTAGATATATGATTTTGAAGGTACTCAATTTCATCGATAAAAAGAATCAAATGGGTTATCCTAAAAAAAATAATTAAGATGTGTAATATATACCAAAATAGAATTATGATGAGTGTGAACAGAAGGTTGAAGATCTCAAATTAAAAAGAAGAAAAGAAGAAAAGAAGAAAAGAAGAGAGAACTCACCATTTATATATAAGAAACATGAGCTACCACTTTCAATGTCAATTGATTTTTCTCACATTTTTCTAAATTATTAGGTCTTCTTACTTGAGATTTTCAATATTGCCCTCTTAGGATGATGCCACTTTTGAGTTCATGAATTTCAATTTATTTTTATTAGAATGAATACCTGTTTGAGTTTAATAGATTATTATATATCATATTAGATAGTGTGTGCATTTATCTCAAAACCAATTAAAAAAGAGAAAAATAACTCATCTATTTTATAAATGACCATAAATATCTCCTCATAACCTCAACACCTATGAAGTCCAAACGACATTCGATTCAAACCAACTCAAAAATAGTGAACTCAACATATTGAGTTACCCATGTCCAAAAGAAGAAGAAAAAATCTTCGAACTACTCTTCTCATTATTAATTGAAAATATTATAGATATCGAGCAGAGAAAAAACAGAAATGCAGACATCTCACGTGATTGTGGATAGAATTGAAAGCAACTGATCAAATTATTTGGAAAAAGGAAGTGGCAGAGACAAGTGAGAGAAAGGGCTCACTCCACACACAAATTAGAGCTTCCAAATTAACAAAAACATATCAAAATATTTGAGAATAGAGTGGACATAAATGTTATACCTAGAGAGAGAAAAAAAATACAATAAAAAGGGCAATTTATAATTTGAATGATGAATACAAGACTGCCAAAATTAATGATTTTTTTTTTTTCTTCTGATCAGGAGAGACCGAGTGTCATTGTCGAGATTCTTTGACTGTTCCATTTTTTGATTTTAAGCTATGAAGATCTTCTTAGATGCCAAACACAAAAATGTGTAGATATCAGCCAGGCCATGGGATCACTTACATTTTCATTGCTCAGATTTTTAATCCATTAATAGAAGCAAATAATGCATTGTTTAGGGGTTCTTTTAAGTGATTATATGCTAATCATCACTTAACAATTCAACATGTGCTTTAATGTAAGAAATTGGTTAGGATTATTCAATCAGATCCAGAAAATTGTTTTTCCACAAGAAAAAAGAGATTAAAGAAAACTAATGAAGAAGCTCAAAATTACATCTAATCTGCTCCAACTAAATTTCAAATGTATGCAATATTCTGAGGATTTTTTTTAATACATATTTTTTATTATTTAAACAAAAGAAACAACATTTCATTCAAACTAACACATCCACATTATTGTAATCATTCTTTAAAGCGGAGCCGATGTCAAAGAGAAGAATTGTTAGAACAAACTTAAATATATTTTATTGTATTTTTGGAATATTTAATTTTAGAAATAGTGGGTAGACAAATTAAGGATTTAATGGATTGCAAATTTAGGAGATTAAATAAGGGAATCAATTTAGGAGAGTAATTAAGGAATTCATAGATTTTATAAATAGAGTGTTTCTTTATTGTGAATTTAGAGACAATTGTAGAGAAAAGTGAGAGAGCTTTAGAGAGAAAGGAAGTCAAAGTTGTAGAGAGAGTTTTTGAGAAATAAAGAGAAGGTGTTTTAGAGAAATTGTTGTGTGCATTGTCTCTCCAATCCCGAAGCGAACAGCTTGCGAGATTGTTAATTGTTTTTATTATTTTTGTTATTTAAATTTAGTTTTCACAAATTGGTATCAGAGCCGATAACGAACATGACGCGTCAAATATAGCTGCCACTAGGGGTGCACAAATGAAGCGGTAACCCGAGGAACCCGAACAACCCAACCTGAAATGTTAATGTTGGGTTTTTTTTCGGTCTAGGTTGGGTTGCACATAAGTGAACCCGAAATTTCGGGTCGGGTTCGCGGGTTTGGTAATTTCGGTTCGGTTGAACCCGAACCGAATATATATTACATATTACATTTATTTCTAAAGAAACATGGTGGAGCAGCGGTTATGTGTTTGTCAGCTTTCTAGGCAGCCCAAGCTTAAGCTAGATATTTGCCATATTTTATCCTATTTTTTTCTGCCCTGCTTTTTCCCATTCATATTTAAGTATAAATTATCTTTTTTTTGCCACTTTATTTATTTTTTAATAAAATTTATGCCCAATTTATTTTTAAAAAATTTATGATTTACTTATAGATGTTACAACTTTACTTTTCTATGTTTTTAATATAAATTTATGCATATAAAATTATCGGTTCAAATTTAATAATGGATATTTCTCTTCTTATAATTTTTTTCAATTAAAAAATTATGTTGGTGTAAACCGAGCAACCCAACCCAACCCAACCCGAAAATATAGGGTTGGGTTGTCTCTTTAATTGGGTTGGGTTGGGTTGAAAAAGTGATGAACTCGAAAATTTGGGTTGGGTTGAAAACCCCCTCAACCCAACCCAACCCAATCCATGTTCACCCCTAGCTGCTACGATTGACAAAGGTGAATTACGAGAATTTGAGCATTCAGATGAAAGCGTTGCTTGGATCTCAAGATGCATGGGAAGTGGTCGAAGAAAGTTTCGTAGAACTAGAGAATACCGCGGGTTATACGGTGGCTGAAACCAAAGCGTTGAAAGAGACGCAATCGAAGGATAAAACGACATTGTATATGTTTCGAGCAGTTGATGAATTGGGCTTTGAGAAGATTGCGAGTCCAACAACTTCAGAAGAAGCATGGGACACTTTAGAGAGAAAGTGTTCAAAGGAGCTGACCGAGTGAAACAAGTGCGCCTTCAGACTCTTTGCGGCGAGTTGGAGAGCATAAAGATAAAGGAGTCAGAAAGCATATCATACTACATCACGCGTGTGCAGACGGTGATGAATCAACTCAATCGTAATGACGAAAAGCTAACGGATGCGCTAGTTGTTGAAAAGATTTTAAGATTGTTGACGGATAATTTTGAGAATGTGGTGTGCCCGATAGAGGAGTCAAAGGATCTGGTGATGCTCACGGTAGACAAGCTTGCAGGTTCTCTTGAGGCACACGAGCAACGTAATAACAAGAAAAAAGAGGAAACGCTAGAGCAAGAACTTCAAACCAAGGCGTCAATTGAAGATGAAGAGGTACTTTATTCTAAACAATTTTAGAGTAGAGGTAGTTGTCGTGAAGGTCGTGGATATGGTCGCAGTAGTCAAAGCGAAAGTTATGATGCGGAGAAGGAACATACGTGTTAAGAGAATTGGCGCGAAAGAGGACGCTGTCGAGGAAGAGGCGGTAGATTGAATATTGAATGCTACAAGTGTCACAAGTTTGGTCACTATGTGAGTGATTTCTATTCCGGAAATGCTATAATTGCGGTGAAGAAGGGCATTTTGCGAGGAACTGTCAAGCGGAGAAAAAGGTTGAAAAAAAAAAGCAACTTAGCGGTAGAAAACAATGTTAATGATGGTGTTCTTTTGATAGCGCATAAAGAAAGAAGCGACAATAATGATACTGTGTGGTATCTCGAGTCAGGGGCAGGCAACCATATGTGCAGACACGAGCATCTGTTCAAAGAGATGCGGAGAATTGAAGATGGTCATTTTTCTTTTGGCGATGCGTCAAAAGTAAAGGTGAAAGATAAATGTACATTTCTTTTGTGTAGAAGGATGGCTTGATAGGGTCAGTCCAGGATGTTTATTATGTACCAGATTTGAAAACAAATATTTTGAGTTTGTGGCAACTCACAGAGAAGGGTTATTCTGTATTTTTTTTAAACCAGTTGCTGCATTTGAGGGACAAGGAAGAGCGTTTAATCGCTCGAGTTGAGATGGGAAGAAATCGCATGTATAAATTGAATTTGAGTTGCGACGTACGAGTACATGAAGAAAGTGAATGGAACAATCTGATGGATGTCAGCATCAAAGTTGGAGAATTGCATCAACGAGTATGCTAAGAGAGTCTAAAGAAGAAGAAGAACCGCAACAACCCAGAATGTGGAGTTTGCAAGAATTGTATGATGCGACAGAAGGGGTGCATCTTGAATGTCTTTTGGCAGTTGCAGAGAATATTAGCTCTGAGGAAGCAGTGCGAGATGAGAAGTGGCAAACCGCAATGGACGAGGAGATCAATAAGATTGAGTGCAATGATACATGGAAGTTGACAGAATTGTCGAATGCGAGTCAGTCGATTGGTGAGAAGTGGGTATTCAAGAAGAAGATGAATGTGCAACGAAAGATAGAGCGATACAAGGCAAGACTTGTTGCGAAGGGATACATGCAGAAAGAGGGAATCGACTATGGTGAAGTTTTTGATCATGTTGCGAGAACGAATATCGCATCAAGTATTGGCATTGTTAATCGATTTATGGAAGAGCCGATTATTCACATTGGAACGCGTTGAAGCGAGCAAGGATCAAGTTGCAGATATTTTTAAAGTCATTGTCGAAAGTAATGTTCGAGAAATTCAAGAAGATGATCCGAGAAAGAGCCCACCTAGGAGGGCACTTAGAGTAGAGGCAAGCTTCCTCACTCCCCTAATGGTAAAGGGTTGACATGGCGGATAGTAAGAGCATTTAAGTTTATGGAGGAATTTTGTTGGATAAACTTAAATATATTTTAATGTATTTTTGGAGTATTTAATTTAGGAATTAGTTGGTTGACAAATTAAGGATTTAATGGGTTGCTAATTTAGAAGATTAAATAAGGGAATCAATTTAGGAGAGTAATTAACGAATTCGTAGATTTTATTGTTTTAGCAATTAGTGGGATTTACTTATGGAAAGAACTTGGAGGCGAAGTTTGTAATATGCTATAAATAGAGTGTTCCTTCATTGTGAATTGTAGAAACAATTATAGAGAAAAGTGAGAGAGCTGTAGAGAGAAAGGAAGTCAAAGTTGTAGAGAGAGTTTTTCAGAAATAAAGAGAAAATGTTTGAGAGAAATTGTTGTGTGCATTGTGTAACGGACCGGGTTCTCGGTTCGTTGGTTGAGGTTAGTTGGCCGTTAATGATTCGTAAATTCTTGGTTTAGTTAAGTCGGTTCTTGGTTTTCTTGATTTAAAGGATTTCTTTCTTTTGTAGGTTGTGGTTATTAAGGAGGAAATTTAATGTAAAATATGTCCGCAGTGGGTTTCGAACCTTGGTGGTTTAAGAGTAGTTTTTGTGAGGTTTTTAAAAGGGAAAATAAAGTTTCCCTCGCCGGGGCTCGAAGCCATGATTTTTTTGGATTTAATTGAATTAAAGGAAGTAAAAGAAAAGGGTTATTAAAATAGGGATTTTGGGAATCAATTTCACGTATTCATCAATTCCAGCCGTCTTCTTCCTCCAACGCACGCTAAGGTAAGTGATCGATGTTCTTGTTGTCTTTTCGTTCTTCGCCAAATCGAGTGCGAGCTTTGGGTTCGGGTTCTTGTCACTAATTTTCGTTGGGTTCTTGTTCGAAGGGCTGATCGCTGCTGTCGTGGGGGTTTTTCACGTCCGCGTTCTTGCGCCTTCGTGTGGAATTCAAGGTAAGCCTTGGTGTTGTTTTCGTCCTTCTTTTGCTGCATTGTTTTGTTGTAAAAAAGGGTATCAATCTCATCTTGTGGCTGCTGGTTTTTTGTGTTCTGATTGGGTTTTCAAGCTACTGTTCGTCGCTGCCCGGGGTTGTCTTTGTCGCCGTGCTGCGGTTCCGCTCCAGTGAAGAGAGTCGTTCGCCGTTTGCTGCCGATTCCGCTACTGCCTGGTCCGAGACGCGACGCCACCAGACCCGACGGTGCTGCCGATTTCTGCTGCTGCCTGGGCCGAGACGCGATGCCCCTGTTCCGGCGGTGCTGCTCGTTCGCCGGCACCTCTCCGCTGCAGCGAAGCAGCCTCGGCTGCTGCCTTGGTTCCGTGTTCGGTTTCGTTGGGTGATTTTCTTCTAGCCGTTGTTCCTTGCCGACCAAGGCTGCTTTGGTTGGGGTTGCTTTTAGTTGTTAAATGTTCTTTGTTATTTTGTTCGGCTAGGTGATTGTGTGTGTAAAGACCCGACCCGAATACGGTCCTAACTCTAGGCCTTTACTACATGCATGACTTAAATGGCGAAAAAAAAAAACATAAGTAAATGGAAGTCTAAATCAAGTTCGATATTAAAAACTTTAATTTAACTTAAGAGATTATCTGGCCAGATTAGTTTAAACATTCAAAACCAATTCAAAACATACTTATAAAACTCAATTGAAACTTACAGACTTCCCATAAATGATTTAAAGTTCTGTTTGCATAAAACACTTTAAACTGATAAACTCAGAGTACGACTGAATGAATAAAACATAACATAAACTGAATGAAAATGAACTGAACTCCATGATCCTCCTTCCGCCTCCAGTCATCAGCCTTCCTCATTTCGGTTACCTGTGGAACCACAATTTAATAAGGGTGAGCAACCTAAGTTACTCAGTAAGAATCCCCAATCGGGGTAC
>JBBMEF010000002.1:2229678-2248902 GCA_037832685.1 Sicyos baderoa | reverse complement strand
CACGCGCCAGTCATAAATGTAAAACGATGACTCTGTCTTTTATGACTGGCGCCCGCCGATCATAAATGTAAAACAATGACCGACTACGCCGGTCATAAATCCCACGATTTTTACTAGTGCATGTCCAGTGACAACATCATCGATATTGGATGAGTTAGCACCACTGCTAGTCATTTTTTTTTCCCGTCTGAAAACAGAATAAAGAAACGTAATCAGAAAGAGGATTGTGAAAACGGTTGAAACAGAATTACAACCTTATCATCCAGTAATTGATAATATGTTAAACGTATGAAATTTAATCGCAATTAAATCCAGAAACAGACTTCAAATACTATTCTGTCAAACGTCAGGAATTTTAGCAAAACTAAAAACCAGAAAAGAATATCAAATATATTTTAGTCTAATATATATATATATATATATATTAAACTAAAATTAGTTAAAATTTCTTGCACATAATATTAATTTTTTTGTTAAATAAATTCTAACATAATTATTTCATGCACAGAATATCAATTTATTTGCTAAATTGAAATACAACCGATTTGTAAATAAATTCTAACATAATTATTTCATTCACATAATATCAATTTATTTGTTAAATTGAAATTTAAACAAAATGTAAATAAATTCAAACATAATTATTTCATGCACAAAATATCAATTTATGTGCTAAATTGAAATACAAACGATTTAATTTATAAATAAATTCTAACAGAATTATTTCATGCACATAATATCAATTTATTTGCTAAATTGAAATATAAACGATTTGTAATTAAATTCTTACAAAATTATTTCATGCACATAATATCAATTTATTTGCTAAATTGAAATTTAAACGATATGTATAAAAATTCTAACAGATTTATTTCATGCACATAATAACAAATTAGAAATTAACAGCAAATAAGATATAAATTTTAAAACAATAAACTTTTAATCAAATCGAATCGAATGCTAAAAAAATAAAGGTCAACTTCAAGATTATAGTAAATATTAGCAATCGAATATGAACTTTAATGATAAAAGATTAAATTGAGATAAAATTAAATAAAACATAAAATAAGCAATAAATTAAAAGAAATAACAGATAAGAAAGTTGAGGCCTGTAGTCAGTTTTCTTGAAGTTGATTCACCGTCTCCTCCCAACGTGCTTAGAGAATGAATAGGTGACAACCTCCCAGGATACAACAGTTTCGTCTTCAATCCGTAGCATAAGGATTGAAAACAGGAGAACTCAAAAACCGTGAAGAATTCTATCACTAGAGAAAACTTTGAAGCAAATGTATGTTTCTTTTTATTGTGTTTTCGTTGTATTCTAGAATGAGAAAGACAAGTGGTTTTATAGCTAAAAAACCAAGGAACGTTACGAAATAATAATGGGAGGAAAATGTAACGTTTTCAGTTTTAAATAATAATGGGAATAAATAATGAGAATAAATTTGTAACGTTTACAGTTTTAAAAGAAAATTATAACGGTTACGATTTCAAATAAAATTAAATTTGATTTTTTTCTAACAATTATTTTATGATCATATGCTTATTGGTGCACATTTGGTAAACTATGTCACTATTACTAGAAGTTGGCATCTTTTTTTACTTGCCAATTAGTGGCAAGTATGGTTTATTACATGGTTTCTTTTTTTAAAAAAAAAACCTCTAGAAAACAATCTTTACCTAACACCGCTTAATAGGATTAGATTTGAAAATTTAAGCCTGGATAACCAATTTGGTTTTGATTTTTTCTTTTTAAAACAATAATTTTACCATAATTTTTTTTTAGTGCAAGTTGGAGGAGAGGATTACAAATACCGATTTCAAAGATCAAATGCATGATATAGGTGTTGTACTAGTTTACAACCAAACAATAAAACCATTGCATCATTCATCCATTCAATTATAATAATTATTTTAACTTATAATTTATTTATTTTTTGAAATCTACATTTTAGAAAAATCCAATTAAAATGTTTAATAAAATCTCTTTTGGATGTTTTTGGAATTTGGTAAGAATTAAAAACCTAATTTGTAAGCGATGATACATAAAATCTTTGGTAGAAAATTGAAGCAAAAACAAATTTAAATTTCAAAAATAAAATAAGAAAGTGTAGCGAATGAGCTAATTTAACAAAATAATTAGTTAAAATTTAAAATATTTGTATTCATAGTTATCCTTACGTTTTAATATTGTATTATTAATACTTATTGCCAAAAGAGTAACATAATTCTACTGGCATCTCGTACCATCTAGTAACCATGAGATTATAATATATATATATATATATATATATGATTTTCCCTTAATAAATGTGAGATATATTTTGTTTGCATCTCAATTCTCAATCTTCTCTCTTATTCCCACTCGCCAGGATTCCATTTGTTCCTCCAATGTATCTTTTATATTATATTATATATAAAATAAATTTTATGGTTGAATTAATTAACCATTCCTACAACATTTTATCTTCAGATTAATTATTGTCTGTTTCTTAAAAAAACAATAAACAAACATAAAAGGGGCCTTAATTAAAATAACCAATTTATAAAAGTTGATTTTGTCTCTAAACATATCAAAAAACACACCTTCTTGAGAACATACATTTGTACATGTTGCCCATAAACCCCCAAACCAAAAACCATTTTATGGAATAAAAAGTTTGTCCTTAAACCCCAACACCACTAAACAGCCTTTGAAAAAGAGTCCTTTTTTTTCTTTTTTTTCTTTTCATGATGTTCCTTTTTCTCTGTAGTGTGAAAGAAAGCCAGCTAATTTTCAAACCCTTTATTCAAGTCTATGAAGAAATGACTTAACTTCAGACACACAGATCTTTTTAGTTAAAAGGAGATCAGAAAAGGTGAAATCATGAAAATATCATAAAAACATAACACACCATCATTAAATTTTCTTACATTTCAAAATGCAAACCTAAACAAAAAAAAAAAAAAAAAAAAGAAAGGAAATTTCACAAACACTTACAAAGATTTGTAAATTGTGTCCAGAAAACACATCATTACACTGTCTGATCCTCATCCAACATGGGCATACAAGAAATGAGTGAGGGTTAATAATAAAAGTTAAGAAAGGGATTTTTCCCACCTAAATGGAAAGAAAAAAAAAGAGAGGAAAAGTTTGGGGGGCTTTGATGATAGTTGCAGACAAATGAAACCCCTTAGTGCAAAGAAATTCAAAACATGAGTCATGATAAGTGAAAAAGGTCATTTGCTAGCTTGTCTAATTATTCATCTGCAAAGACAATATATATATATATACTATATTTTAGATTTTGTATTATTTTTGGTTCTTTAAAACTTTAAATTGTTTAATTTAAACTCTTGTAATTTTGAAAAACTTAAAATTAGCATTCATATTGGGTTTAAAGTTAAAATATTAATAATTTTGATACACGAAAGAAGAAAAATACAAAATATATCTAAAATTTAATAGAGAATATTTTTTAAAAAAGAAAAATTAATAAGAAATCAATCTTAAGGACCTTGGCAACCTTGTGATGCAAAAAAATATGATCTTTGTCTGCTCGTTTAGAATAAAGTTTTTTTTTATTGAATAAATATTTGTGAATACTTAAACCTTTTGAATATTAGACTATATAAGGATGTCAATTCAGTTGCTTTTAAAAAAAAAAAAATGCTTGATATTTGTATGGTTCTTGTATGCATTTTCAGACTAAAGTGACTAACCTTAAAAAAAGAAAAAAATTAAGGATGAAATTTAAATTTTTAATAAAATATATAAATTAAAATTAGAAGATTTTTCATGTATAACAAAAATTGGCTAAAATATTGCATATGTATCACAAAATTGAAAATAATTACACATATACCAAAATTCTGAACTCAATTGAACTCAATCAATAACTAGCGATTGAACTCAATCAATTAAGCTCAATCACTTAACAAACTGGTGAATTCAATCACTAGTTATTGATTGAGTTCGATTGAGTTTAATCACTCAAAATTTTAGTATAAACGAATTTTTGATAAAAATATGCTATAATTCTAATAGAGAACCCTAAAATTGGTATACATAATCAATTTCCTTAAAATTAGATATTAATAAACTTAAACTTTAATACACAAACCAAAATGATAATTTTAACTTTAAAAAAAGATATGTATGTATGTATAAAATGGTTTAAATGAAGCGATGTCATGACAGGGTGGGATTGATGTCATCATAAAACCCACCAAAATGGCCCTTTCTCTTGTGGGTTGTGGAGGCTAGTGGAGTTGCAGCTATCATCAATTCTTTGAATGTGAGAGTACATATAAATTTCCACACAAAAAAGAGACTCCACAACACAAGCCTAAATCATTGACATGGGTGTTAATACATGTGCTCTAAAAGATTTGCCCAACATACAATCCCATTTTAATTTTGCTACCAACCCTTGCCTTCATTTATACTTATTTATCTTGGCTTCCACATGAAATGTTGAGTGAACTTTTTAACCATTTGATTAAAATATAAGGTTGGATTTTATGGGGTTTCTATGAAATCTTTTCTCAAGTGGACCTCATTGAGTAAAGTTCTCTTTCTCTCCATATATATCTTTGCCACCATTTCAAATCTTACTCACCAACATAGTTTTATTTTATTTTTAAATTTGTCAATCTTCACGTTAATTTATGTATAGTTCGACTATTCTTACGAGATGTTCGCATCCTTATCGATCAATATATTACAACACTCAATATTACAATGCACAATAACCTTATGATATTTAAATATCAATAAAATGAGTAAACAATTAATTCATGAGCAAGTGAGCTTATGATATTTCATTCACGATATAATTATACAAACACAATATAAAAGGTTTTTAATAATTATTGAGTACCACTAAATATAGCTTCTCTTCTAATAGTCGTTTATCAATCTATTTTATAGCACATCAACAGAAATTTTCTTTGATGTGCAATGTCAACTTCTTGGAGCACATTATCTATTTAATAATTTACAAGTAAAAGATGCTACATTCGTAAATATATGCAAGAAATATACAAGTAAAAGAATTATAAGAGCGCACGTCAATCAAAAGTAGTATAATTCTACTGATATCTTATATGACCTAATACCATAAGGTTACAGGTTTGAATCCTCTTCTTTTAATATTGTTGTATCAAAAAAAATAACGCACCCCTGCATGCAATTTAAGGCTATCGTGCAGTAAATTCACTCACTTGCAAAAGTTACATGGTGGTTAATATTCTACTCATATATATATATATAAGATAGAATTGCATTGTCAAACTCATTTTACATATACACAACAATAACACACATAGGGTAATTACCTTATTTTACCACATTTAGCGTTAAATAATATCTTACTAAACACAAATCCAAGTCTTGGCTTCCACCGAACTAATAATGTATACTTTTTAAGTTGGAAAGAAAAATGTACAACTTTGAACATAAATCCTCAAAAGGGATGATTGATAAACTCACTACAAATATAAGGCAAAATAGAATTTTCACAGATAACCATGCAAAAGCACCCGTGCTCTACCACTCCTTTCCAACTCAAAGTTAAAGCCAACAACAACACATCCAAAGCTTTTTATTCTTAGGCCAAACCAAAAAACAAAAACACCCAAAATAGAAACAGAAAGCTTTCCTAACTATTTCATTTTCTCTTTTTTGTTTTTCAAATTTCAACGTTTTTAGAAAATTCTTTTGTCTTTATTTTGATTATAATAACTTTTCAAAAACATTTCGCAAAAATATGAAACATTTCGTATTTAATTTATTGAAGCCTATAGGTTTTAAATTTTATTTGATTATACCCTATCAATTTTACTTGATTGAAATCTATTAATTTTATGGCTATCAGTTTAACATGATTGAATGGATTTTTTTTTTATTTGTTTTGCTACTCATGCAAAATCTCCTTGTTTTTACCTAAATTTTCAATCTTTACAAATTTTTGAAAGCCTACTTTTTTTTCAATTTTCAAATTTGAATTTGTTTTTAACAAATATAAGTAAAATATAAATATCAAGGTAAATAAAATGATAGGTTGAAATAATTGTTATAAGTTAATTTTTTTAAAAATCAAATAAAAAAGTGATTATCAGATGAATTAGCAAAAGCCTGAGCAAGTAAATAAGTTAAAAAAAAAAACAAAAAAGAAAAGAAATAGACAATCGTGGTAAAGTAAGGAGGACAGAAATGAAAGTGTTTGTACTTTGTTAGAGCTTTCATATTGCAATTAATGAACAGAAAAAAGAGCACTTTAAATTATCCTTTTTTGTGCTAATTAATTAGTTTTGATTGGATAGGACAATGGTTAATTAAGACAAAAACTGAGTAGTATTTCTGGTTTTGTAAAAACGGGTGTTGAAAAAGGGGAAATAGTTAATGATTTTATGGTTTGCTTTTTGGCAAGCCATGCTCTGGAAACGTAACTGTGTGATTACCAGAAGTTGCCGGCCAAGACCATATATTGTTGTTTCTAGCAATTTTTCCTTTATTGTATAGAAGAGGAATTGGAATGTGAAATTTATAGGGCCAACCAAGAAGGATATATATATTATAGCTAGGTGTGTAGGTAGTAGGCTAGCTAGAAGAGGTTTCCATGTTTTGTTGGGCTAATGCAAGTGGGATTAATTTGAAGGCAAAGGGCTCTTGGAGAACTGTGCATTGTTTCTATAAAGTCACTCCAAACATCTATTATTCCCCCTACTCCCCTCCCCCTTTTCAATTCGGGTGACACGAGTAATAATTCAACAGTATTAATGAACAATTGGTTCAATTCCTTGTATCATTGATGAACTCGATAAAAAACTTATTGAGATAAAAAAAATGAGAATAATTGTAAGGAGATGAAGAGTGTTTTTGTATGCATTAAATTGGAGACTATGATATTGCCTCAATCGCTCTAATTTCGAGGGTGTTTTTGTAATCTTCTCTTTTTGGAGATTTTGCATGGTGTTAGCATACCTTAATATATGTATCTTTTTTGAAAAGAGAAAAATGAAATGAAAAGATGACAAGAACAAGGAGAGAATGATATGTTTCGAGTGCAAAGAATGATAATGAAAGAAACTATATGAGTTTAGGTGTAGAGCTAGAATAACTATGAGGAAAACTATTATTTATGTTTGGGATACATGGAACAATTATGGGTACAAAATAATAACTATGGGAGAACGGAAGAATGGAATACTAATTATGGAGAATTGAATATTAATTATGGAAAAAATGATTTTTAATTGCCTAAACATGAGTAAAAAAATTACTTCTCATAATCATTCTTATTCTCCTGCCTCTAAACACACTTCAAGTATTCTCTACTCCTACCAAATGTAATTAGAAAGGTTGAAGATCCCACATTAAAAAGGTAAGGAAACATTTTAGTATTTATAAGATAATATGAATTAATTCTTTTCATTACCAATTAATTTTGAGATAAAATCTCATACAGGGAGTGAAAATAGAGGAAAAGATTCATTTTATTACTCTCACTTTTATCCAATTATATATGAAACGATTTTGATAAGTGTTGCAATCTTCTTAACGATTCGAATTCCAGCAAATTAAGAAGTGCAAATTCTTCAATGTCTGGTTGGTGAATTGTTGTATGTTGGCAGCACTTTTTGGAACTGATATTCAACCCCTTTGGACAAGAAGTGAGTTCTGCTTTATCGCCCTCTGGAAAGCAGTCGAACCTGCTTGGACTCAACTTTATATTGGCTACCCTTTACACTTTATTTAACCAGAGGGACAACAATTTCACCAAGTTTATTTATTTATTATTATTATTTTTTATTCAACAATATTTGAGACTCGAACTATAACCAATTGGTTACTTAATGATTCAGAAAATGTTATTGGAATACTACTTATTTTGGTACAATTTTAAGAAGTTAATTTGTGTGTTAATCAAATTAAATGGGTGCAAAACTTGATGCTATTAAAACTAGCGAGTTAAAGATTTTCGCATCATTATTTTTTAAAAATTAGTGAGTGAATTAGTGTACGTTTGGATAGAAAGCTAAAAAAAGCAAAAACATTACTAAGAGTAAGAGTATGGTTCAAATTTTCATGAAACTGATTTTTTTCTTCTAATAAAGTATTATTTATGGAATATAATTTTGTCTCACGTTAATCAAAAGTGAAAAAAGATTTCTATGATATATTAAGATTATTATAATAATTGGTTTATGAGGATTCTTTTTTATGAAAAATCCATTATGGAATAGTTCAAATGGTCAAAGATGATTTTGAAGTGCTTAAGGTGATGAGCCAATTCATGATAACCACCTATCTAAAAATTAAAAAGAAATATTTCTCTCCTTATGACTAAAGAGGGGGACCATCCTTAGTGTATATGTGGCATCATTGAGTACCACAATTTTTTTACTTTTTTCCTTTTAACATTAGTCAAATCAAAAATTTGTGGCACCTAATGGTGCCACATATACACTAAGGATGACTCCTTCCTTAGGGAGGGAAGTATTTTTTAAAATTAAATTCCTACGAATTTTCTTTTGTCGAGGTGCGTACAAGCTGGCTCGAACGGTCATAATATATTTTTATATAAAAAAAAAAGCAAATTCATGCCCTTTGAGGAAAGTTATTGAAATTATCCCTAATAACATATAGCTACATTTGAAAAGGTTTTATTGATCTCAACAAAAGCTTTTATTAATAAAATTTTCATATATCTCAAATCTAATACATTCACAAGAACCATTCTTTGTTTTTAGTTCAATTTCGGGACGAAGACTTAATCCTCAGGTCATGTTTTTTAATGATAATTATGTCTTATCAATTATTCAACATAATATACAAAACATAAAAGTAGACCTCATATTTTAAATCTTATTTGGGTGAAAATACAGGACTTTTGTTGCCTTAATGTTGTGGTATAAACAAAATAATTTCCCTAGTTGGACGAGGGAAGATTAGATATATAAGTAATGACAACCATTTTCATCGATATGATTTTAAATTAATGAAACCAAAAAAAAAAGTCATGAAATATATTTATATCTATAATAGACAATATCTACGAATGGGGCGATGTGGGATGGACTCTCATCTTTATCAATGGGTATAATCGTAGTCATGTCCCTAATTTACAGCCTTAAATATGGTCAAGGAAACAAAAATTCATAGCAAAGACCTTTACCAAAGAGTTTTGGTATGGATACTAGCGTCGTACTTTTAGAAGAAAATGAGTTTAACATGAATATGTAGTCATGACAGAAGTTCGTACTATAATATAAGTGATGCACTCTCAGGTGAGGAGAAGTTGGATGAATGTCTGCTAGATCGATTGACTATTTAAAAGAAGGCTTGGTGTTCGTTCGAGGGAAGAATTGAATCGTCATCGAGTATCGGATAGAGAAGACAAGCCCAACAGAGAGATTTGATTAAAATAAAAGCGATTACAAACAAAATTGTCCTATATTAATTAGATGAGAAGAAGACTATAAATATATAAATGAGGACAATCATCTCCATTAATATGAGAGTCACGTTTTGATCGAAACTGTTATGAAACGGAAACCAAAACAATCGATAATTGAAGATAAATAAACGTAAAAGAGAAGAGAAAAACAGAAAAGACACACAGATTTACGTGGTTCACCAACGTTGTGTTGGCTAGTCCACGGGCGGAGAGGGAGAACCAGTTTTATTCAGAGAGGCGAATTACAGAGACAAATGTCATAAAAACGACTAGGGTTGGCGTGGACATGGCCTACGAGTATTAGCGAGACCCCCGTCGGGAGCGCTGCCCCCGAACTCCCGACTACTCATCGTAGGATAAAAGACTCGTTCAAGGCATAATGCAACAGAAACCAAAACTAAAAACGCCATAATTTATACTTAAAGTAGACAATATAAATCATAACAACATGGAGATTTGAGTTAGATTGTCATCTCTACCAAAATACTCTCATACTTACACATTACATAATCGCTCAAAAAGCTTAAACTTTTTGCAAAGAAAATGTAGAATCACATTTCAAACTTAGATTCAAAGGCACTCCAAGCCTAAATGTAACATAAAGTTGAGAGTATAAACAAGGGGTTTTTGTATTGCCTACAACCCTTAAAGAAGAAGGGTTGTTGTTCATATAAGTTGATAAAGGCTCTCAAAAAGTAATCAAAATTGACATTAAAAGTGTAGAAACCCTATAAACAAATTTTAGAAAAAGGGGGCAGTAAAGATTAAGATAAAGGCACATGATTAATGCACAAAGATGGGTAAACCCAAGAAAGAATATTAAACTTTTTGAATGAGAGAGAAACAGAGAGAGAGAGAGAGAGAGGATATATGGGATGGAGTGTTTTCGAAGACACAATGATTACATGTTCTTAAGGAAGCAGAACAGAAAGGGTTGGCGTGGACATGGCCTAAGAGTATGGCAACAACAGTGTGGGGCCCTCAAACATTACCAAAAACAAAAATAAACAAAACATACAAATTCCTTTAACTACTCTTGTTTTTGGTGTTTTTACCCTTCTACTTTCGTCAAAAACAAGTACTAAGATAATTACATTAAGAAAATAGAGGATCTTTTTTTATATATATACGACTATCGTTACGGGACTTACTGCCATAACTTATATCATTTGTATGTCAAAAAATTCATAGAAAATCAATTGTAAATAGGTGATTGTTATAGATTGAATTCATGACATTTTTAGTTTTTTAATGCTCTTTTGACTACTAAGCTATTCGTGAGGGTTAAAAAAAAGATTTTCGATTTAAAGTCATGCATAAAATCAAGATCTTGATTTTGTACACCCGAGATGCCGCTAGAGTATAAGTTATATATGGTCTCTTTGTTTGTAAGTCTTTATAATTTAAAAGTAATTAGATTGCTGAAGTTATGATCGGAAGAAAACAGAGATGAAGAAAACAAATAGGGCACATTTTTTGTTTTTCGAGTTCAACAAAATTAGAGAGGAAGATTCGATTTCGTGATGTCTTGGATATTAACACACATTTTATATTCTTTGAATTAGGTTTTTGTTGTCATGTTTTTATTTTTCTTTAGAAAGCAAATTTAATTTAATTTTTTTAAAGAAAAATCAAAGGATTATATTATAAGAATAAAATAAAATACACCAAGGCCGAAAGTATAACATCCAAAACAAATTTTAAACTTTAAAAAACAAATATGATAAAAGGGGAATTGAAAAGAAAAGGTATTAGCCAAAGGCAAGCTTTTTACAACCATGATCTTCTCGAGTCTTTTTTGTCCTTGTTGGGTCGACAAAGCAATGTTTTTATATCTTCACTCTCTTTTTATGTGTTTGTGTCTTCCCAATATATATATAAAATCTCTCACTACTCATATTTATATAAAAACATAAAGAGCAACTATATATTACACACACATTCAATATATTTAAAACATATACTAAATGGGGATTATTCTTTTTGTCATATGCATATAATAATGTGAGCTAACTTTAATAATAATAATAATAATTATAATTATTATTATTATAATATAAAAGAGATCTCATCTCATATTTCACTCCCTAGAAAAGGTATAGGGGATGGACAAAGAATAATGGCGTAAGAAGAAAGTAAAAGAAAAGACATAGAAAGAGAAAATGAAAGAGCTCTATATATTGGAGTGGTGGTGGAAGAGATAGATGACAGAAAAAAAGATAAAAAAAAATAAGAGAAGAGAAGACAAAACAAAAGACCAAAAGCAAAGCTTAGCTTGAAGCCAATGGATTAAAAGCAAACAAAAACAAAAACAAAAGCCAAAGCCAGAGACTTTGATCAGAATATTTCTCAAGAAAAAGAGATAGAGATCATAGATGAAGATTCAAGACTCAAATTTCCAAACTTTTATTCAATTCTATCATAAAGGTCTGCCCTTTTAATTTCATTCTTTCTCTATTTTCTTGTTTCTTTTAACTTTTTCATCTTGGTGTTAAATTTCATTAGCACAATTATATAGAGAGCAAAAAAAAAAGTTTTTTTTTTTTTTATTATTTTTCATTTTTTGAGTGATATGCGTGGGGAGGATCAAGAAGAGGAACATCATCATAATAATCAAGGGGAGTGTTCACAAACAATTGAGAATATGTTTCAAGAACAGCTTCTTCTTCACCAACAACTACAAAACAACAACAACAATGATCATATTATATATGGAGATCATCATCATCATCATCATGGGACAGGAAGAGGGTTGTTTTTCCCGGCCGAGGTCGTGTCGCCGGTTCTACAATCGTGGCCTCCGCTCAACCCATTTCTCATCCCTCCACCTCCGCCGCCACCGACGTCGCTATGCTCGTCTTCATCCTACGGTAGTTTGTTTAACCGGAGACCTAATTGTCTTCAGTTTTCTTATGATGGTCCATCCTCAGCAGACCACCTCGGCCGGATCATATCGACCACGCTTGGACCGGTGGTTCATCCGGGCTCAACGGCTCCCTTTGGGCTACAAGCCGAGCTTGGAAAAATGAGTGCTCAGGAAATAATGGAGGCTAAAGCTCTAGCAGCTTCAAAAAGCCACAGTGAAGCTGAGAGGAGAAGAAGAGAAAGAATCAACAATCATCTAGCTAAGCTCAGAAGCTTACTTCCTAGTACCACTAAAGTAAGCGTTTTTATAAATTCCAAATTCCACTTGCATATGTTTTCACATATTATATATTGTTTGTTTTAATATTTCCACCTCTATTTCATTGTTCTTTTGGATCAAAGTTCCAATCTTTAAACACATAAAACACAAAAAAAATTCCTTGCAATTTTTGTCATCCCCATGTTGTTTCCTCGTTTTAATAATAAAAAAAAAAGGGTTTTTTATCCTATGTTTATTGTTGGAAAAATGTTGTGTTGTTTTAATAATAAAGAGGAATAACCGTTAATGTCGCTGGATTGATATGATAAAGAGGAACCAAAGTTGCAGATGGAAAAGGGGTTTTGGTTGGGAAATTTTGTAGCTGAATTGTCAGTGTAAAAACAACTATGTTAGAAAATGAAAAGAAATAAAGACAGAGACAAATTCAACAATATTCTTGTCAGTTATACCCTTAGAGAGGCCCTTATCTATATTTTCTTCTCCCCTTCTGAAAACTCAGCCCCACTACCAATGAACCCTAAACTCTAAATTACACTTTCCCTACAAAACTTAAGTTGAAATTTTGTAAGCCAATCAGTTCCTTTTTTGCATCTTCTTGATGGGTTTTTTTGTTTTTCTTCAATAAATGTAGATAGATGATTGAAACTCTTGTATGCTGACCCAAATTGGGTTTTTTTGTTCCTTTCACAACAAAGGCTTACAAAAAGAGCTAGAGAGTTTTTGTGTGTCCTATGTCTGCATGCAATCCCATCTTAAGTTTTTGTTTTTTTTTTCAATAAAAATCTCATCTTTAATATTAATGATTATGATATTGTCTACTTTTGTACTAAATTTTTCATTTTGAAGTTTTAGAGGAATTTTGGAGAATCATTGTGATCAAGCCCTAAACAATTCACTCAATATTTTCATGCCCCTTCCTTTTTCAACCTAACAATTTTTGCCAATGTACCCTTCTAGTATCTAATAATTTCCTTCTACTGCCATTACCTATCTTAGTATTGCCTAGAAAGCTTTATATTAATTAAGGACATTGACATTTATTTCTAGCTAATGTGAAGAATTGTTCCTTTCGAGTTCTTAGTTTCGAAACCTATAAGCTGGCTTGATAATAAATTCTTTCTTGTCTACAAATGGGTGACATTTTTTTTGTTTTGAAAATGATACTATATTGTTAAGAGTATGTAAGAAACATACTAAGTTACATATGAGGCAGGGAGCTAGAGAAAACCTCTCCAATTTAAAGAGATGGACAAAGCCTCATAATAAGAGAACTTGGAAGATTTTTTGCACCAAAAGGAAGCATTAACAACTATTACAAAAAAATTAATCAAAAAAAAAAAACAACTATTACAAAAATGGGCGACTTTGATTTCACGAATATTGAAAAGATATAGAATTGTGTTCATAAGTAGATAGAAATATCACAAATTATTATAACTTTCTTGCAAACAAGGGTACAAATGGGGGTTAATATTGGAGAAGTTAGGCTAAGTTATAAAATAAGTAAAACAAGTGTTTTGTTGTTAAAAGGAAAAGCATTGGGGCAATATGTTTTGTTTTTCAGTGTCTTTTTGAATCATAGACCAACAACAAACTCCTTTTACTTTTGGCTATGTTATACAGACAGACAAAGCTTCATTGTTAGCAGAAGTAATACAACACGTGAAAGAGCTAAAACGCCAAACATCATTGATAGCAGAAACAAGTCCAATCCCAACCGAAGTTGACGAGCTAACCGTGGACGATGCTTCGGACGAGATGACGATCAACGGCGCCAAATTTGTGATAAAGGCCTCTCTTTGCTGCGAGGATCGGTCAGATCTCCTCCCCGACCTCATCAAAACGCTGAAATCCTTGCGTTTAAGAACCCTCAAAGCCGAAATCACAACCCTTGGCGGCCGCGTTAGAAACGTCTTGTTCGTCACCGGTGAGGACGACGATCCCGACAACCCAGAACAACAACATCAACAACAACAAGAACAACACGATATCAGCTCAATTCAAGAAGCACTCAAGGCTGTGATGGAAAAAACAGGAGGGGATGATTCTTCATCAGGAAATATTAAAAGACAAAGGACAAATAACATCAATATCCTTAATTAAGTTTCTATTTTTTTTTAATGAATTTCAATTTTAATGGTTTTGTGATGATATTCATACATAGTACTGAAAATTCCCACCATTTTATAGAGATCTTTTTCGTGGGAATTGAGAGAAAGATATGGAGAGAAGAAAAAAAAAGTGATCTTTTTGTATGATTATGGGGTTTTTTAGAGCAAAAAAATTATGGGTTGTTTTTTTCTTACAAAATGGTGTGGGAAAGATTAGATTTTTATTTTGTTGGTGGTGTTATAATTTGGGTAGGAGGGGCTTTTTTCAGAGTTGCAGTGAAGATAAAGAAAAACCCTAATGAGGCATGCATGTGCTGCAGTGTGTGTGTCCCCATTGATATATATTGCAACTAAAAAAGAAGTGATTTTTTTGATACCTCCTGATTTTATGCATTATATTGTCTAATTTGGGATCTTCTTTCAAATCATATTCTTTGTAATTCCTTTAGTTTTCAGATTTTGTTTCAATATTTTTGGATTTGTGAGGAACTTGTTGTGCCTCATTTCTCTTTTCCTTTAATTTCCTTTGATTTTTATATATAAAAGTACGTTAAACTTATAAAATTTTATTCCTGAAATATAAGGCGAAAAATAAATGCTTACATTAAAAGAAATATAAATAATTAAAAAAAAGTGAAAAAGAAATAATAATTATTATTACATTGTGGGATTGTTGGTACGGCCACGTGTATGACTTATGAGCTAGGAAACCTGGACCTAAGTGTTACTCGTATACATGTAATTGATTACCATGTATAATATATAGGTTAGAGTTTTTAGGATTGTCTTTTTAGTTCTTGAACTAACAAAGTTTCTATTTCATTTAAAAAAAAAAACCAAAAAACCAAAAATCAAAAAATGAAGTTTCTATTAGGTTCAGTTTTAATTGATCTACATCGTTGTTCGGATGACTTCGAACAAATGAGAGATCTTGAATTATATTAAACCACCAATCAATTCAAAAGGCTAAGCTGATGAATTGAGATAAATTTAATTATATTAACTAACAAATATAAATATATATATATATATATATTTACGGTATTATAAATGTGTTTCGTTGAGACTTTTATAAATACAGTATTTATCTTCGATTTAAATCTTTGAAAAACTTGGTATCTAATTACTTTATTAACCCATTTAAGTTCGATGTATCATAAATATAATTTAGTGAAATTTAACCAAAATTGAAATCACACTACTACAAAACTCACATATAATGATTATAATTTATAGTCATAAAAGCCTTTCATGACCTTCCACGACTCAAAATAAGAGTCGTATTATCCGGTGTCATAATAGAGCCAATTATGACACATAGTTATAGTCATGGATGAACCATTAATGACAGATATACATAGTTATGGTTCAGTCATTGATAACACATATTCATAATCACGAATGACATTTTATATATTTTAGTCATAATTGAACCATTAAATGACACATATCTATAATCATGATTGAGCGATTTATGAAATTTTATTATAGTCATGGTTGATCTATTAATGACACATACAAATAGTCATTGAAGAAGAATTAACGACACTATCAAAGTGTCATGGTCAAATCATTTATGTCACTAATAGGTCAAAACATTTATGCATACTTACAACCTGCTTTATTTGCAATTTTCTTTGTCAAGAAAGATTTAAAATATGCATCCACAAATCTAAACAAAAGATGTTCAACAAATATTATTTCATATATGATTAAACAATTTATACATTACACTTGAACTAAAAAATTTCATACCAATAATAACACACTTGATAATTTTTAAAATGTCTATAAAGTGTTTGAAAACTAAAAAATTTACAACATCACAAAGAAGCGTGATCCACTATCTCGTATGCAAATGATACATGGGTTGCCAGCTTGCACGATTACTGAAGATACGATTCTCATCTTGAACAAAATACCTATATTTAACATTTATATCAAATAGTAATGACTCATTTGTTCCAAAAACTAAACTTTATACAATGTAAAGGATTCTTCTAAAGAAAAATCACTATACGGAAACGTGGTTCTACTAGGGAAAAAACTTTGAAGAATTTAACAAGTAAAAAAAATATGGATGACTAAACCATAGTACCTTTGGTTAAATGAGTTCAAGAGAATCAAGGTTGCTATCATAAGTTGGAGCAATTTCCAAGCGATTCGATACAACTTTAGGAGCAAAAGGCAAGAGCAAATTTCAAGTCACTTCACATATGACTTAATAGGTAGATACTTGAAGATATGAGTAAGCTACAAATACTATTTATTTTACACACCCACCACCTTCAAACGAAACAAACTAATCTCAAGTATGAGACACAAAGTAAACTATTAATTTTTTACTAAAAAGAAATACAACCTTAAAAATTTAAATAACAATAACAGTTCATGAATTACCCCGTAAGTTAGCTCGAGATGCATGAACAACAATGACATGCAGTCCTAGTGAATAAAAACCAGTATCATCCAACAAATATAATTATCGCAAGTAACTAGTTAAACATTGTATATCATAGAAGTCATCCTTAAACAACCATGATAAGAAAGGGTTATAAAAAAAAGTAAGAGATATAAATAACGGTTATAATATTTGGTTTTATGTAAAACTATAACATGCACCATCATCGAGATAAATGTTAAGTAATGAAATGAAGTTCTTTTCTGAAAAATATAATAAATTTCAAGGGATCGAATATTAAATGAAAATGGAAGAGCAATCTAGTAAAAGTGTTAAGTCACCTTATCATGTTCCTTTGATACATATTTAGCTACTTCATCATTTTGTTCCAAGTGTTCATCCAAGTTCAATATAGGGACGAGGACACGAACAACTTCAATTCATAAAAAAAATGCATTAGTTTTTTTAGCCAATCTAAGGACCAACATCAAAAGCAACTTTCTTAATAAATTTTGATCCTAAACTTAGTAATATTTTTCACATGAACATATATACATACATACATATATATACATATATATACATATATACATACATACATATATATACATACATACTGATAACTCTCAAGAATTGAGAGTTAAAGTAAGTAAAATAGATATAAATGTAATAGAAATCTGCTAATAATCATTAGAAGCGAAGAAAAACTTCGTTGCTGACACCTATTTGTTTGCTTATAACGAACTTCCTATAGTTTTCTGGGTAGGAAGTTTTCTAGGGTGTTTATTATAACGAATAGCATGAAACATAGACAAAGAAGAATATTTGAAAGAATTTGATACTTGATATTTCGTGTGTAGCGAACTTATGTACGTTGACGAAATGAAGAACGAAGTCTCGAAGACGCAAAGATTAAAGAACCCCTCATCTACGACGAAACCATCAAGTTAACAAAAGCAATTCCACGAACTGATCATAGCGAAGTCAAACACAACGAAGAGTTATGAAGCACAGATACACCATTTTGGTCGGAGAATCTGGGAAAAAAACGTTTCGGACACAGATACGCCAAGATACGTCGAAGATACGTATCAAAAACGTCATTTGGAGTATCTTATTTTATTTTATTTTTTATTAATTTCGAACACGGCTGGAAGAAACGTTTCTAACTAAATAAGAAACGTTTGCGGCTCTTCCTCTTTTATTTTTTATTAATTCCAGCCCAGTCCATTAAGCCCAACCCATTCCTATTAATAATAGGCTATTATTCTAATTAAAAAAAGCAACGTTTGCGATTCATCTTCTCTTTGCGATTCATCTTCTCGCTCTCAATTCTTCATCTTCTAAACTCTTCATCTTCTCAATTCTTCATCTTCTTCTCTTGATTTTTCGTTTCCCCATCGACATCAAGTTAAGAAACAACGCCTCTCATTCACTCTTCAATTCAAATTTCACTTTCTCCCTCTCTCGGCTATTTTCAATTTGCTAGAGAACTGGAATTTTATTTGGTTTTTTATCAGAAAATTCTTCTTTGATAATTTCCACCGTCGATTGGACTATCTCAACTAAATAGTCTCCAAGCATTTGACCACTATTATATAAGTGAGTTAGAATTCTTTTTTCCTTCTTCTTCTTTACCAATAAAGAGAGGCATGCTTTATTTACTATTTTTTTTTTAATTATGCTCTGTTATGTGACTGTAGTCTGCAAGTTTGTAACTTTATTTGTTTGAAAAAACAAAAACAGAGGCATGCTTTATTTACTATTTTTTATTTTTTAATTATGCTCTGTTCTTCAACTATTAATGCAATATAAAATGGGTATTGGATAATGAGGATTAATTTGCAACTTGTATACATTTTTATACACACGGCTCAACCTCTATTTCTATAGAATGCTTCCATTAAATAAATTATTATTTTGTTAGGATGTCATCAACATCTTCAAATCCATCTATTGAAACAACACCTAATATTGAAGATGAATCAACAAAACCTCTTTGGCGATATGTAAAAAAAATTGATAGATTATTGGGTGGTGGGGGAAATTTTCAATGGCAATGCAACTTTTGTCATGCGTTGAAGAAAAGCTCATACACAAGAGTTAGAGCTCATCTATTAAAGT
>JBBMEF010000002.1:2208173-2219695 GCA_037832685.1 Sicyos baderoa | reverse complement strand
AAACCTAAAGCAAGATTTGAAAGCAATGAAACACCAAAAGGGGTTCAAGAAAACACAAGTTTTAATTCATCAAAATCAAAGTTTTACAACTTAGTTTATGGCTATTTATATGCTAAGAGAATTAAACCTAAAAAGAAAACTAACATAATTACCATAAATAATTAATCCTAAAAAAAGGAAATTATTACGATTAAACCTAAAAAAATGAAACTATTACCATAAATGATTAAATCTAAAAAAAAGAAACTATTATCATGGATGACCCTTTTGCCAAATATAACCTAAAACATTAAAAAACCATTAAATGTTGGGTGATGCTCTGATCCATATAAATTCTTCATTTAAAAATTTGCATTGTAATCTTGATAAGCTTCTTGGATTTTTCTTTTCTTGCTTCTTGTAATTGCTCCTTGTGAATATAATAAGTCGCTCGTTCGATTCGTATCAATGTATGCATCTAGGTAATTTAACCATTCAGAAGAAGACGCAACATCAAAATACAAACACATAGGCTCCACTATCCTTCAATGGATAATATCGATTCTCGCGTATTACAATGATGACGTGCCATATCACACATTTTTTCACCCGTTAGTCGAGCCCAATATCGGCTTCACCCTGCACTCCAACGAGAGCACGACTAAGCCCCAAGAACGCACATTTAAGTGCTTGTTGACACTCTCTGACGGGTTTTCAAACACCACATCTTTGAGTCTGAGAAGTACCTTTCTCTAACTGAGAGAGGAAGTGAGAACTTCATCAACTAAGTCAAACACAACTATCTAAGCAATTTAAACAATGAGATTCTTCATAAATAAATAAATAAAATAAAATTTGATCGATCATTAATGAGTATTCCTAATGTAGGAGGATTTGGTCGGATGTCAAAAATTTTAGAAAAAAATTAAAATAGTGTAAAAGCTGATTCAAATATAACAAAATACGAACAAGACATTCTTCTCATTTGTGACATTTCAACTCACAAACTAATGACCTCAATTAAGCTAAATTGATTTAAAATAATCCTATAAAACTGATTGAAGATCATAAAAGTTAGTTCCCTAAGGATGACACGGTGGTACCCCAAGTATAGAGAAACAAAACTTTAAGTTCTCGGATCATAAAAAAAAAAAAAAAGATAATAAAAGTTTAAATAATTTCTGTCTTTTTAGTACAAGTTGGATAAGGGAGGTTACAAACTCTACTAAAAGTATACTGCTCTCAAGTATGAGAGTCAAATACCGATTTCATGGATCGAACTCGTAATCATGATGTTGAATTTAATTTCGAAAGCCACCAACCCTTTCGATAGTTGGACCTGAGGTATATATATAAAGTAAAATTATAAACTTTCAAGTAAAATCACATTTTTCATTAGCATAAACATCATGAAGATCTACATATACCAGTTGAGATCTATATATATTCGTGTAGTAGGTAACAATCAATCAGCCATAATATTAGTATTCAAGATCAATTAAATATCACAAGGAATAAAGCTTCAACTTTTGTGGAAAAAAACACATTTAAAAAAAAAAACTTTGATATCATTAAAAAAAACACATTTTTAGCCACATGTGTTCACGTGTGTGCGTCTGCAAAATAGGTCCTTCACAGTCTAGTAGAATCGCGGATAATCAACCAACGAAAATCAAAGTCAACGCCAAGTCGCCGATTGAAAATACAACGCAGTCGCATAGAATCCAAACCCCTTCCAAGACTGAAACATACTCACATTCCTCCACATTTCCCATTCAATTTTCAATTTCTTTGGTGGGAAGAAAAAAAAAAAAAAAAAAAAAAAAAGAAGACCCTTTGAAGTTTGAATCATTTCATGTCAGGACGCGTTAAACAGTAATTGGGCATCAATTTTTTTTTTCGAAAATCAAAGTTTATTTCTTCAATCGGTTTAGCATTGAAGTAGATGAAGAAGCAAGGGTGATTTGTTGTGGATCTGTCCATTTGCAGGCTTCCATGGCTAGGTATCCTTTTGTTTTCATCATTTTTTTGATGTTTCTGTTGGTTTTTTTAACTTTTCTAATCTTTAATCGAAACCCCATCATGAGTATTCATTTGGTTGTATGATAAGAGTTAGTTTCTAAGATGGGGTTACTTTAAAACCATGTATAAGTGGTTGAAATTGCTAAACTTGGTTAGGTATTTGATGTTCCTGGCCCTGTTTAGTCATAAAAGGGACGTTTGGTTCATGGGGTTGGACTTTAGAATCTTATTCTTTGTACTTTACCATTTTTAGTGATCCTATTTGCATCTTTTCCACATTGGTATCTCTGGTTTTCATGTAGGGTGTGTTTGGGGCAAAGGAAATGATAATGATTTAGGGGAGAATGAGAATGAAGAGGAGAATAGGGAGGAGAATGATTATGGGGGGAATGATTATTTATGTTTGGGTTGAAGATAATGATTATGAGAAAAATAAAATAATTAGTATGATGAGAGTGAAAAATAGTGTTGTGATGTATGGAAAGTTGTTTGAGAGAGAATATAAAGTAGTTAGGAGGAGAATGAAAAAAAGTGATGTCTCCTGGTGGCCTAAACACGGGGAATTAGTTCAACATCATTCTCCTCCTTATTCTTGGTGACCCAAACACCCCTTAATGACTACGGTAGCGTTTATTTTGAAGCATTTGCACATTTATGTGTATTCCAAACAGAGGGCATTTTGTTATTAAAACATTCATTTTGGTGCTTCTCTTTCTCATGTGTTTTCTTATTTGTGTGCCAAATGCCTTTGATGTGTTTTTTTAGCATGTGTCGAATACTTTCCTCTATGTGTAGAATACTTTCCTCCAAACTCTTTGCTGTAGATTTTATCCAAGCGTGTTTCTTTTCTGGTTCTATGATTTTTTTATAGGTTTCGGCGTTTAGAGGAATTAGGATTAATATAAGGGTACATGAGCAATGAAAGGTATCCAAGTATTGAGTGAAGTTTTAGTGGACTTAAGAGAGTATTCTTTAGAGTACGGAGGTTCCAAGTTCCTATTAAAACTGGGTGTATCTTGTATTTTCTTTATCTTTTGATATTAATATAGATCTTCGATCTTTTCAATTTTTGACTGGTGTCAGTCATGAAACATGATTTAGTATTTAATCTAATCTATTCACCTTGTTTTTGAGTATAGGGTTGATTTTCTATAGACCAAACGGTCTCGTATCTTTTTTGTCCTGCATGATAGACTGAATTTGAGTCAATCTTTTCGGTTACAAGTTTGAGACCGAGTAGGTAGAGAAAGTGAAGAGATAAGAAAAGAATTGATTTTCCATGGCTAATTTTTCCCTTGACTTCAACTCTTTTTAAGCCCATTTATTGAAGTAGCTCATTTGATCAGCATGAAAAGAGGGTAGACGAATTAACGGGGCTATAAATGCATTGGAACCTAGGCTAATATTCCCTTGACTCCAACACTTGTTAAGCTCAAAATGTGGTTGAATTGGAACCTAGGCTATAAATGCATTGGTTAGTAGAGTATAAGATATGGGAACCCAAGACCAGCCCCTCTCTTAACATTTAACATGATGATATTTAAGTGTCATTGAAGTTTCCTATTGTCATTTTTCAAAGTATTCCATTTCATCATTGCATCTCTATATAATTAGTATCCCGACATAGAACTCATAACGCTGCCAAACAATACATTTTTAATTGAATTATTTCCATTTTGTGTAGAAATTGAATGAATGAACTTGAAGTAATATAACGAAATTTACCATCGCAATGGCTTTATTTTTGTATTATCCAATACTTTCTAGTAGCTTTTTAAGCACATACTTAAATGAGTTGAAACTTGATAAACGTTTTGTAAGGAACACGACTTGTTGTCCCCAAGGGGTGGCATAGTTGGTTGCAGACTTGGGCTTTGAAGGTGTGCTCCCCTCAAGGTCTCAAGTTCGAGACTTGCCTATGACATTAATTTGTAGACATCTCCCGTGTCTCTATTCCTTCGATGTCTCTCGGTGCCTAGCCTAGGGACGGGCACGGTTACCCTTGTTTCAAAAAAAAAAAAAAAGGAAACACGACTTGTTTGCATTATGTTTTAGAATCCAAAACAGCTTATTGTTTTGACTTCTCGGTGTTATTGTTTGATTTCTGCAGACTTTCATGGCTGGTAGACAGCAATCGAATTGCAACGAAAATTAAGAGTGCAGCTGGAACAAGCAGTCCTCAAACTGTTGAATGGAAAAGCAACCCGAGCAGAAGTTGTCCAAATTGCCAACATACCATTGATAACAGTGATGTATAGCTTCAACTTTTTACTTTATAGAAAGTGTTCAAATCTATTGGGTATAATATTTGTTGACAAGATTAAACCAAGGGGTGGTGCGGACTGTGCGGTAGTCGAAAGTTTAGGCTTTGAAGGTGTGTTATGCTCCTCACAAAGTCCAAGGTTCGAGACTCACTTTCAACATTAATTTGTAGACACCTCCTGTGTCTACATTCCTTCGATGTCTCTCAATGTCTGGCCTAGGGACGGGCCTGATTACCCAGGATGTAGTGGAGCGAAGCTCCAAATTCCCGGTTTCAATAATATACATATTTATTGACAAGATTAAACCATGGTTTGAAATTCAACATGTACTTACACAACGTTCTTTTTAAGATCATCATTTCATTTACATTGTACCTTGTTGCTGATATACTTACCTCATCTGGCTATCTTCATACCACCTGGCAAGTTCTAATTATTATTTGATCCAACAAGCTATTTTCATGATCACGTTTTTTCCTCTCTATCTTATATTGTTGGTTGATATAATTAAATTTACCTCAACCCATCGGCTTAAGCTTTTGGGTTGATTGATGGTTTAACATAATTCAACATGATATCAGAGCAGGAGATCCTGAGTTCGAGTCCCTGCCAAGTCATTTCCTCCCCAATTAAAATTAAAGTCCACTTGTAGGACATTTCTCAAATTTCAAAGCCCATAAGTGAGGGGAGTGTTGGTTGATATGATTAAATTTACCCCAACCCATCAGCTTAAGCTTTTGAGTTGGTTGGGGGTTTAACATAATTCAATCTATACCTTCCAACCTCCTGTTGTTAAGGGGTGGCCACATTGGTAGAGATTTGTGGTCTCCAAAGTATGCTTCCTTAGAGGTTTTAAGTTCAGAACTCACAAGTGAACTTAATTATAAAATCTGTTGTTGTCTCTTGGATATATAGTGGGATGAAGCTCCAATTTTATAAAAAGTATCATTCATCTATAATTGATGCAAGAGCGTGCAAATTTAGTCTAGGTATAAGAATGTGGCAGTTGATCTATACCTAACCAAGTTTAAACTATTACATTAGCATATAGTTGATATGGAATGTTCAATAAAAATAGCCATCATGAAGTCATCTAGCAGGAGTTGGTCAAGAGTGTCATAAGTAACTATGAGATGATGAGGTTTTAGTAACTAAGAGGTGATGAGGTTCAATCCATGATGGATGCCTATGAATTAACTTCTTATGGATTTGCTTGATATCCATCTGTTGTAGGGTTTGAGATGCATGTAAGCTTGCCCGAACACTCATGTTCTCTTAGATTCATGGTTTTCTTATTTGGAAGACTGCTTAGTCTACATTCATAGTTTTCCTTAATAATGCGATGTTGGATGTTATCAATCCAGTAAGGGAAATATCCTGAAAACATTAGTACCAACTCTTACTTCTTAACCTCAATAATTATTGTGTGCTTTTACATGTTCCAAACTTCTAAATTTCTCAAAACTGATGTTTAAAATCTATAAAGCTGTCTCTTTTTGGGGGTGATTGGCATGTGTTTGTGTATGATGCTTAGAGCTGTTGAAATACGATAGAACACAATTCTATTTAAATGTCAAAATAACTGAAATGATAAGATAAACCAAGTTTAATGATCACTCAAAATCTCTTTGTTTCCAGGTAGCTCAAGAGTGGCCTGGATTACCTAGAGGTGTAAAATTTGATCCTTCTGATCAAGAAATTATATTGCATCTGCTAGCCAAAGTTGGCATTGGTGGTTCAAGGCTGCATCCATTCATTGATGAGTTTATACCAACTGTTTATGAAGATGATGGCATATGTTACACACATCCTAAAAAATTACCCGGTCAGTCAAGACTGGATCAACACTGACCTGGTTTAGTTTACTGTTTGTATAATACTCTCTCTGATTACAAACATTTTGATGTTTAAAATATTGTAGGTGTTAAGCAAGATGGCAGTGTATCCCACTTCTTTCACAGAGCAATCAAGGCATACAATACTGGAACTCGAAAGCGTAGGAAGATAACCGACGATGATTTTGGTGATGTTCGTTGGCATAAGACGGGAAGGACAAAACCAGTGGTCATTGATGGGGTTCAAAAAGGGTGCAAGAAGATTATGGTTCTATACATGAGCTTTGCCAAAGGAGGTAGAGCTGAGAAAACCAGTTGGGTTATGCACCAATATCACTTAGGGACAGAGGAAGATGAGAGGGATGGGGAATATGTCATTTCCAAAATATTTTACCAGCAACAAAATGTTAAGCAAGGTGAAGTTATTGAACAGGAAATTCCTGAAATCATTGATGCCATAAAAGTCGATCCTCACACTCCGAAATCTGCGACTCCTGAGCCTCGTCACATTGATAGTAGATGTGTGAATGTTGATCTGGAACAGGATTCCGGAGTCACTTCCACAAGTGCGCTTATTGAGGTAGATGAAAATGACAGTATTCTACGTTTCAGTTAATCTGATTCTGAACCATCAAATCATGCTTGTGATATGCATATGAATCAGATTAATTTGAATTATTTTCATTTAAAGGTTTGAATTCAAACTGTAGTATTGATATTAGTCTGCTTGTTATCAGGTTCCACCTGATAATGAAAATAACATTGAGGAAGAACCAGCATGGTGGGAAGGAGAGTCTCAGAATATATTGGACTCTCAACAACTTGTGGAAGCATTGTCTCTGTGTGATGATCTCCTTCAGAGCCAGTCTCCTCCGAGAGACGGGAACTCCAACAACGGCGCGTCCGGAAGCAAATCTTACTTTTCTGAATATTCAAAATTAGGACCAGAGGATCTGAAGAGAGATCTAGAAGAGTGCCAAAATCTTGTCCTAGATCCAGCAAACATTGAACTTGACACCCCTCCAGAGTTCCGACTTAGCCAGCTCGTAAGTCAACTCTACAGCTAGCTCATTGATCTACCAAAGCACGTCGTTTACTTAAACTAAATTCCAGTTTAAATTTAAACAAATTTGTTCTGTTTTTCCCTTCCAACAGGATTTTGGATCACAAGAAAGCTTCTTAGCTTGGGGTGGTAAGCCGGAGTAACACTGGTGCGTGCGCCAACAACATGTATTTTTGTGCTGCAAGCAAATGACAATCAATGGCTAACATTACTCCGAAGTAACGATTCCTTTTGTCTTTTCGGCGACGAGCTTCAACTATCATTTGCAGGTCAAAAGATGTAAACAAAACTCACTTTGTAAGCTTGTGTTTAAATTTCAATGACTCCTTTAACCACTTGTGTCTGAAGTTTGAATTTTAGTTGGGGACAATGAAAGGAACAAGACATTCATTAAAAAAGGGAAAGTGTCTGTGAATATTGGATAAGTCGTTTTCGGAGCCAACGAAGATGAAGTGTTACAAAATGACATAATGAATGTGTCCACTGTCCAAGGAAAGAAAAACAAACAAGGGTCAATCCCAAGTTTACAACTTTAAGGAGTTTGAAATGTACATTAACTTTGTTGTGTCCTAGAATTGGCGATCACATGAGCTGGCTAAGAAAGTGGCTTAAGAGAACTCATGTTTGGAGCTGTAGAATGAAAGAAATGGCTGTCCCCCGAGTGCGCGTTATCGTGTCGACAGGCGTTTAGGATATGTGTGTTTGCATTCACTATTTACATTCAACTCCAGTCTCCATGGTCCCCCCTCCTTTCACTTTCTCATCTTCTTCATCTTTCTTTTCTTATTCTATTGGATCATTTCCTTAAGGGGTGTTAAATGATCGAGGATGAAGATTAAGTGGTAAATAATTATATGTGTTGAGTTGAAGATAATGATTGTGAGGAAAATAATGTGATTAAGAAGAGAATTAAAATGCTTTAATGAAAAAAATGAGATTATGAAAAGAATCATTTTTGATAATCCACCCCCAAAAAATATGGTAGGGAGGTGATGGACAATAGTTGTATAAGGTAAGATTTTAGGTAAAGGGAAAATAAGTGGTGCATAAAAAGGATGGATTTCATTATATGTATCGTGAAGTTATGTATTTAGTCAAATTATGTAATTTATTTTTGTTAGTTTTAATTATCTGAATTATGTCATCTATTTTTATTTTAACTATCAATTTGTTTTATGGAAGTCATATTTGTTGTTATTTTATATAGTTGAGATTTTCTATATGAATCATGAAGGTAGAATAAATGATGAGTGATTTTTGATTGGATATGATACATATTTAATATTTATATATATTGATTGTATTTTTTATGATAATGATTGAGATTGTATTTTATTTATGTGTAGTGTGCAATTAATTTGATAAAAGATATTTATATTTGTATCATATTGATGGACCTGACGACTCGACTCAATTTGAAAATATAAGAATTGGGTTGGGTTGTCTCTTTAATTGAGTTGAATTGGGTTAGGTTGTAGAAGTGATTAATTCAATTTTTTATTCAACCTAACTCAATCGAGCTCATATACATCCAAACTTGAAATATGTCGATCTGTATTTTTTTTTACCCTTTTTTACACAATATATACGTAATAAAAACAAAAATAATTAGTTAAGTCACGGTTTTCAATGAAATTGTTGGTTAATTTGGTTAAAATGGAATAATTCACATTATTTTTCTTCTTTTTTTAATTAAAAAAATATATTCATCATACAGAAATTTTGTGAATTAATTTTAAAAATCGTATCGAATAATTTTTAAAAACACATTTAAATTTAAGTTAATTTTTAAAATAATTTAAAAAGAAAACTACTTAAATATATGAAAAAAAGAATTAATATTACATAAACAAAATTTTCAGTCAACTAAAGTGACTGATTTGATCGATGAATTTTGGGTTAACTATTTTTCTAATCAACGCCGATCAACATATACTTACAAATCAACCAATCTTCGTTCGATTTTAAACAATCAAATAAGTTTTCGAAGAATGTATGAACACGCCTAATAATTGTTAGTGAATTAAATAGGTAGAAACTTGCTAATCATAAATAAATGATGTTAGTTTTTGTTTAATGAGTCACTTAACTTATAATTATATCATTGAAATATAAATAATTAATTTTCAAGTATTCAATTAGATAACAATTAAGAACAAAAAAATTATTATTTAATGAGTTTTTTTTTTTTGAGATAATTTAACGAGTCACTTAATATATCCTTGAAACTAAATTCGTAAAACTATAAAGATTTGATTTTAAATTTTTTCTCATAATAAAAAAGAGATTTTTCATGTGTAACAAAAATTGGTTAAAATTTACATTTATAGCACAAAATTGAAAATAATTGCACATATACCAAAAAACTGAAAGTAGTCGAACGATTGAGTGTGATTGAGTTCAATCACTAGTTATGATTGAGTTCAATCAGTTAAGCTCAATCACTTAACAAACTGATTGAGTTCAATCACTAGTTATTGATTGAGTTCGATTGAATTCAATCCTTCAAAATTTTGGTATAAACGAATTTTGGATAAAATGTGCTATAAGTCTAATGGAGGGTCCTAAAATTAGTATACACAACAATTTTTTTTATAATTTTTATTTTTATTTTTTGAAAAAATAAAGACAAATCTTTTTATTTTTCCACTATAGAAATCAAAGTTATAATTTACCTAAAAAGAAAATACAATTATAAATAATGTAAGGTGCACTCATTTTGTAAAACGAAGGGTAAGATGGGGATGTGGGATGGGCCACCGTTCGATTAAAGAATCAAACGGCTGTGGTGGGCCTACAGATTGGGAAGCGCACGTGGACGTGATAAGGCTGCCCTTTTGACCAATCACGTTCTGTCGTTTTCCCTGTCAGAGGTGTCTATTTTCCTCTGTGCCCGACACTACAAAATCTTTTCCTTTTCACTTTCCCTAACCTAATTTATTCCACCCACGTGTTCTAATCCTATTTTAACACTCCACTTATTTCTATGTTAATTCATTTATCCTTAAATAATTTATGCCTTATCAATAATTTGGTGATGCGACTGATTATCTTGTTTGGTGTTAGTCTTTTTTTATTTTACGATTATGGGTTTGATCAGTAGAATCGTTATTTGTAATCCTCATTTCCTCAATTTGGTACTAAGAAAAATTCCGATATAGTTTTGACGACACGCTTGATTTTAATTACTTATCAATCTAATGAATTTGTGAAGGGTAGAAAGATCAATTAATTTCTCATCTCTTCGATGGGCTATTTGTACAGCCTAAAGAATAAAGTCAAATAATAACAAGAAAATAATTGAATGATTAAATATACTATTTGTACCATATATCTAAATTAAAATTATATATTCAATAGCCTTTTACGAAGTTTGATAATTTGTGTCCTTCTTTTTAGCTGACTTGTTTTTTTTATTATTATTATTATTATTATATGATTTAGAATAATAGATTCCTGGCATCATAATATTTTTTTTACGACTACAATTTAATTTGACAGTGGTGTGTAAAAAAGTAGTAGTTAAGTAAGTAAATATATACTAAAAAAAAATTAAATTAAAAATAAAAAAGAAGAAGGAGAAGAAGTAAGGGCATGTTTAGTTTTGAATGGATGGATTGAGTTGGGAAGATTAAATAAAAACATGGGCCCAAACAAGTAGGTATTTATAATTGTTTTTTTTTTTTAATATAAATTGGGGAACTACAAATATCGACTTTTCCAAGATTCAAACCATGACGCGGGTGTTAAACTAGTTTACAACCAAATAATGAAATCATTGCATTACTCACCCTTTCGATAGGTATTTATAATTGTTAGCATACGATTAAATGAGCTTCTCGATCAAATTTTAATGTATCTCTTAAGATATTTAAAACTAGCGACACAATGTTGTTTCTTCTAAAATAGGTATGAGAATTTTTGTCTGTCTAAGTGTCTAAGCTTTGTGTGATTATGTTATTTAAGCAAAAATAAAAATATAGAATGGTCGTCAAAATAATTTTAAAAACACGGGTGATTAAAATTATTATAAAAAATGTCAATAAGAATAGTAGCTCAACGACATCAATGTATAATCATGAAATCATGAATTTGAATCCTCTATTCTCAATTGTTTTTCTAAAAGAAATTGTATTGGATAAACTTTTTCATAAAATAATTACAAATTAGGTATAAAATTTCAAAATATTTATATTATAGCCGATTAATAAGTTTAATGTTGCATCATAAATACTCATTAATACAGTTTATATATTATTAATATAATACTACCATTAATACTAGGGGAATTTGCATGTATATTACATTAAGATAAAAAAATTGAGTAAATAGCAACTTTTTGAAAATATTTGCAAATCT
>JBBMEF010000002.1:2174100-2191876 GCA_037832685.1 Sicyos baderoa | reverse complement strand
TGATGGCGAAAAAGTATCATCTAAAGCTTTTATGATACTTTTTTACAATCATCATATCCCAGTTTTGTAGTAGTGAACAGATGTTGTTCAATAGTATTCTCTTTGTTTTATTATATTATATTTTTATTTTTATACATTTTTAATTGTTAAGTAAAAATAAATGTTATTATTCAAGATTATT
Source organism: Sicyos baderoa (assembly GCA_037832685.1). Taxonomy (NCBI): domain Eukaryota; kingdom Viridiplantae; phylum Streptophyta; class Magnoliopsida; order Cucurbitales; family Cucurbitaceae; genus Sicyos; species Sicyos baderoa. The sequence goes on along the minus strand of JBBMEF010000002.1, from coordinate 2,191,695 downwards.
AGTTTTTAATTGATGTCATCCTTAATGTTTTTTTTTTTTTTTTTTTTTAAAAGGACCTTAATGTTTTTTTTTTCAGACCAAATGCATACAAACCAAAATTTTGTCAAACTTTTGTTTGAATTCATGGTGCATAATTTATTCACTAAGTTATGACTTTTGTTGACAAAAGTTTTACCAAATTCAAATATAGAAAATAAGATATTTTAAGAAGACATAAAACACAACCTTAATAATAATATAAAAAAAACTATAGTCATTTATTTAATAAATATATTCAAGCATAGAATAATTTAAAAAATAGTTCACGATAACTAATACGGCCAAGATATTTTAGTTGATGTAAAAATGACAACAAAATTATTTCATTTGTTTTTTTCACATCAAAATTTTGCTTCCTCAAATATATTTTAATAATTTAAATGTATTAGTCCGGTCAAAACAACTATTTTGGAAAAATGATATTTAAATATCAATAATTTAATATATTTTTTTATATTTTAACCATAATTCAAATCGAATTCATGATTTTAGTTTTTATTGACATTTATGTAAGATAAATATTCACATACGTGACATTATTTATTGTCACATAAATTAATTAATTATTTTTTAAAATTATTTTTTATTTTTAGTGTCATATATAGAGAGAATTCCCCTACATAATAATGCGGTGTAGGGAAGTTTTTTTTTTTTTTTTTTTTTTTTTTTTTTTTTTTTTTTTTTTTTTTTTTTTAATTATGTTGCTTTGAATACGTTTAAATTGAAGAAAAAAAAATCTTTAAAAAAGTATTGGAGTACTCTTCTTGAAAATTTGTCATATTATTTTTTTTCTTAAATCATTTTTGACAGCTATTTTACACGTACAAGGAAAATTGTTTGGTAAAATCCATGGTCTAAAAAGTTATTGGTCGGTAACAGTTGGTTTCTCAAAAAAAAAACAAATCAATTTTTCTCTCATACAAAAAACAAATAAAATAAAGGCATCCAATAAAGTTATCTAGAAAAATAACATTTCTCTTCTCCTTTACATGTGGATTATATATGCATGTGTACTTTTTTTCTTTTTTTCTTTTTGAAAATCTCATATCGTTATCCATCTCACAAATTATTATATATGCATGTGTATTATTCTTTTTACGGTCAAATAATTTTAAGTTGAAATCTTATATTATATTTAAAATTATTTACTCTCTTAATTATTCATTTATAGTATTTAAGGCTTTTAAATTTTCAATTTATCTAACTTATTGAGATATTCTATTAAATCACTTTGTCAAAACTATTTTCTTACAACAGAAGGTAATTCAATGCATATCACTCATTTTTCTATGAAAAAAATGTCATTATTATATATTAATCGTCTTCAACATAAAAATAGAAGTCGCAAAAGATATCATTCTCATAATTAATAATATAATAAGCCATGACTGATACATATTGTATGGAAATGAATATTTATTTAATTATTTTGCATACATCATTATACTTTGGAAGTTTGTTACTTTTTATGCTAGTCAACTTTGGAGTGGAATATTACAATTACTTTTTTTATTCTTTTTATTTTTTTAACAATTACTCATTCAATTAACTTTAACTATTTCGTGCAATATCTTTTTAAAAACAAACTATTTATTTCATGTAATATTACTCATTCATATATTTTATAAAAAAAATAGGGAATTTTTTATGTATAATAAAAATTGGCTAAAAAATTGCACTTATAACACAAAATTGAAAATAATTACATGTATACCAATGAGTTCGTTCGCTAGTTATCGATTGAACTCAATCAGTTGAGCTCAATCACTTAACAAACCGATTGAGTTCAATCATTAGTTATTGATTGAGTTCAATCACTAGTTATTGATTGAGTTCAATCACTAGTTATTGATTGAGTTCAATCACTAGTTATTCATTGAGTTCGATTGAGTTCAATAACTCAGAATTTTAGTATAGATAAATTTTTGATAAAAATGTACTATAATTTGAATAAAAGGTCTTAAAGTTAGTATACACAACAAATTTCCAAATTTTTTTTTTAGAAGTAAAGTTAATACTTAAATAGGAAAGATTAATAACTTTTCTTCTCTGACCTCTCTCTCTTTCTACCGATATTTAAAACACAAATAGTTTTTTTTTTTTTTTTTTTTTTTGAGAACAATATAAAAATTAATTATCTCTAAACAAAAAACGCAAATCAAGAATATGATTCATGAGATAGAAAAAGTTGCAAGAAAAGTTACGCCGAATCTTATTGATTGAGATTTATATGATGCAGAAGTGTTAATCACCATTGGCTAATGAAAAATTAAGTAATTATTAATCAAGACTTTGAATCTTATCTTTGATAAAGAAAGGACATTATAATTAAATAATACTATGTTTATCTTGAAACTCAAAAACATGGAATCGCATTTGTTGGTCACAAAAGCCCAAAGATTGTGTGCAAACTTTAGAGTGATGTCCATCATTACTTATTTGATTTTTCTTTGCATATCTCATTTGTTAGGTATACCCCAAATTCAACCAAATATTATATATTTTTTAAACCCACATGTTTTTGTTAATTTATTTCCTTTAAATTAGGTTTGATTCTAGATAATTCCTTCCTCCATTTTTTTAATTGGGGGAGTGGTACACAAATTCTATATAAATAATATTATTGTTCTAGAATAAGATAAGAACCAAATATCGATTTTCAAAATCAAATATATAACTGTGAAGTTAAATTAAATTGCAATCAATTAATCAAGTCAACTAGTTATCAAATGTTTAGATTTTAATGTTTAATTCGTTTGTAGTCATTTTATGCACATCAAAAACTACATTTTATAGACAATCAATCTAAATCCTATGACATTCGAATGTTACAAAAAAAAATGCATTTCCATTTTTATTATTTTTTTTTTTGTAATCACTAAATAAATCTACCATGGTTATCTTTTTTCCAATTTGACTAATTGATTTTATATAAACCATTATTTATCGTTATTCAAGTTTCGTGTTCATTTTTAATATTTTCCAATTGACTTTGAATATAAGCTTTCTAATTTCTCAAAAAAAAAAAAAAGTAAAAATCTTTATAACTTTGTTTTTTGTTTTATCAAGGAAGAATGTTATTATTATTTATATATTTATAATATTTTTCTTATTTAATTAATATGTGATAACTTTATTTGTATCTCGTCATTTTTTAATTTTATTTTTTGAGATTCTCGTTCATTAATTCATTTAAACCGACTTGGGCAATTACGAAAATGAATGTGTGTAGAAAAAGAGAAAATCAAATAAATACCTAAATAATAAAAGTAATAGGAAATCAAACAAGCTTAAATTTGGGTTAGAGAGAGCGAGACCCACCGCCAGTCACAAGGCGCCGGGATTTAATTTAAAAAATATATATTACAGGTGGGACCCAGGGGAACAACAAGGACAATTTCCGTACAATTGACATAACAAAATAAAAATATATATTACAGGTGGGGCCCGCAAAACTATTGGACCAAAACGGTTGATGGCCGTTGATCAATATGAAGAACGGGCGGTGGAGATGGAAGGAGAGCGGGAATTATTGAACAAGATAAGTTTAGTCGAGTCCACATGTGAGTGTTAGTTGATAAACAATAGAATCGTGATGTTTTTAGTTTTTGTTAAATTAATTCAGTGAAATTAAATAGTTTTAAAAACGAGGGACGAAATGAGGGACGAATCTGTTGCGTTTGCATAGAATATAAATACTGATTCTTGTTATCAAATTTGTGACGCTCGTGTTGACTGTTCGGACCATTTCGCACAGCTTGACTAATGTAACCGGACATCCGATCTGATCTTATATCGTTGATTGAATTCGTCATCTTATACACTGCCAGATTTTATTTGACAAATTGAGTCATCTTATGGTGTTAAATATATTGATAAGACTAGAAGCTTAAGGACAAAAAAAAAAATATTTTTGGCCAAAAATTGAACTTAGCAAAAAAAGACAAACGAATGAGATGATGCCACGGTGGAATTAGGGTTTTTTTTTGGAGTTGGTGAATTTTGATGGAGAGGCTATTCAAAACCAATCCTAACTAAAGCCCCACTCCCCGTCCCAGTGGGAACTAAATTTCTCAATTAATTTTTTTAGTACAATTTCTCAATTGAAAATAGTACATTCTTGTACCGACACTTGACAATTCATTTTTTCTTTTTTTTCTCGTTTTATAAAGGAAAAAAAAAGAAAAAACGAATAACTTGCCATCAATTGTTAGATAGGTTGTTATATAATTTTGATGCATTTTCACTCATTAATGGGGATAAAGACAAGGTTATAATAGTAAAATTTATTTTATATAATTAATAATATTAATTTAAAATTAGAAAATAGATATAAATTTAAAATCTAATAAAAAGTAGACTTTCATTTAATTAGTTTTTCAAAAGTAGACATTTACCTAGTTTTTCCCTATAATAACTCAACTCATATTTGTCCACTATTTATTATAGTCGGTGGTTACTAAATTTTATCTAAATTTTATATATATTATTTTTGGTATAATAACTAGTCCATCAAACCCCATTTATTATAACTTATGTTATAATAACTTGTCCCTTAAACAACGTTTATAATAATTCACCACTTATCATAATTAAATTGATGCCCCAAATACACTTGCGACCACATGTTTTTTCTTAATATTTTCACATTATTTATAAGCAGCAGTGACTTCTTTGTTAGTCACCACTCCATTATCATTCCAATTACGAGAATCGATATTTATCATTTGTCCCCCCTCCCCCCAATAAATACCTAAATGTGTAAATGTGAGGAATTTTCAACATCTTTTATAAAGTGTCTAAGTTTACGACATCAAAATTATTAATTATTTCTCAAATTTTATTTATTTGTGTTAAATTACAATTTCAGTTCCTTTAAAAAAGTAGTTTGATTTATCCGGCATAATTCGATAAAATCTAAAAAGTAATTTATATTATTTATAATTGATGAAAAATTAAGAACTATCATAGAATAACTTACCATAAAAAGTGACTTTACTAATTAAAAGCGATACATTCGATTCATGATTTGTTATTTAAAAATTAATTTTATGGTTTTTTCTACCTCTAAAAAAAAGGGTATTGAGGAGGATAAAGAAAAGCAAGGAGCAAATAATAGAGCAGATATTGAGGAGGATAAGAATAAGATACATTCCACGTGAAGAAATAAAAATGATGAAATTTTAATTTATTAAAAAAAAGAATAATAATAATAAAAAAAAGAAGCAGAAAAAATGAGGGGGGATGAACTTAAAGAAAACGCGGTCCAGGCGGGGGGTCATGTGAACTCCATCAACTTGTGTGTTAGAATGGACCCCACATCACATACACAACCCACATCCCTCACATACTCCTCTCTATAGTTGACCCATATATATATTTCCAATTTCCAATTTCTTTTTTATTTTATTTATATTCCCCGCCATCCTCTAAATATGCTTTATTATTATCGAATAGTATTGTAGCTTGATGATCAACCGATTAAACTTTAAATAAGTTGAAATTGTTGGTCTTGAGATCGAATTCTAGTTCGTATACTCAAAAAAAAAAAAAAAAACTTTATTATTTAACCATTAATATTACCATCCTCATTCCTAAATTTCAAGATTTATCTGTTTAATCAGAATAGTACTTTAACAATATCAATATATATTTGTTACTCGTATTATTTAGTGAAAAATTAGTTGAATATTATGGTTATAAGTTCGATTAAAAATGGATATTCAGCTCTCATTTATTAGTAATGTTCTTTGTGTAAGTTTGTAATCATCTCTCCTAATTTGTAATCTATATAGATTATAGATTCAAATCTCTTCATCTTCATTTATTTTAATTTAAAAAACTTTTTAATTAGTACAATAAATAGTTGAACATAATTAATTTTTTTTTAAAATTTATAATTAAAAATAGACAATAAAAAAATTGTCAACTAGAATCAATGTCTAATTTCAATTTGTGAATTAAAAGATTATATTTTTCAAAAATATGAATATATTTTTAAAATTTATGAAAAAATATAGTAATAATTTTTAATAAAATATTTCCATAAAGACTAATTTTAAGTTCTTATCAAATTTTGTAAATTAAAATTGAATATTTAAAATAGGAAGAATATTCCTAAAAAAAGAAAAAAGAACATGAAGAATAAAATCAAGTAAATTTCAAAATTCGGATAAATTTGAAAATTTATTAAAAATATATTTGAACATTTTTTATTCAATCACGAAGATGATTTAAACCTATAAACAAATCTCAAATAACATATGTGATTTTGGCTATTTTAATCATATATATATACATATATTTATTTATTTATTTTAAACGTAGACTTGCCAAAAAAAAATAAATTAAAGTCCACCCACTCATATAAATCCCCCTACCCCCAACAAGCCTTTCCCCACTTCATTCCCATTCCTTTTTATTTCAGTTTTTCAATTCTCATTATCAGTTACTTAAAAACCACAAAAAAAACATGGACGGAATTGGCATCGACGAAACCAGTACGTCAACACAATCTTTCCCGGCGGTTAAATCTTCCCCGCCGGACACCAGCGTAGTTTTAGACTCCACGGAGTCGAGCAGCAGCGGCGGAGGCGGTGGCGTAGAGGCGGAGTCTCGAAAACTACCGTCCTCACGTTACAAAGGAGTGGTCCCTCAGCCAAACGGCCGGTGGGGGGCCCAGATTTACGAGAAGCATCAAAGAGTATGGCTGGGAACGTTCAACGAAGAGGCCGAAGCCGCACGTGCCTACGACGTTGCGGCCCAACGTTTCCGCGGCCGCAACGCCGTTACCAATTTCAAATCGGTTGAAGAATGCGGCGTCGTTTCTGCCTTCCTCAACTCACATTCCAAGGCCGAGATCGTCGACATGCTCCGTAAACACACCTACCACGACGAGCTCAACCAAAGCAAACGAAAAGCTGGTTTGATTGGACCGGACCGGAGACAAGCCGGGTTGGTTTCCGGTTCAGAAGCGAATCGTGAACTTCTATTTGAGAAAGCTGTGACTCCGAGCGATGTGGGGAAGTTGAACCGTTTGGTTATTCCGAAACAGCATGCGGAGAAGAACTTCCCACTCGAAACCAGTTCGGCCGCTTCCTCGAATGGGCTCCTCTTGAACTTCGAAGACCGGGGTGGGAAAGTGTGGCGGTTCAGGTACTCGTATTGGAATAGTAGCCAAAGCTATGTGCTGACCAAAGGGTGGAGCCGGTTCGTGAAGGAAAAGAATTTGAAAGCCGGTGATATAGTGAGTTTCTTGAAGTCGACCGGTCAAGAAAAACAGCTTTACATCGAATGGAAGGCTAGAATGGCATCTCCATCAACCGGGTTCACTGTAAACCCGGTTCAGACCGTGAGGTTATTTGGAGTGGATATTATTAAAGTATTGCCAAAAAGTGGGTGCAGTGAGAAAAGGAGAAGAGAAATGGAGTTTCTTACTTTAGAATGTACCAAAAAACAAAGGATAGTTGGAGCATTGTAACGTACATATTCCCTTTTTCTTACCTTTTTCTTTCTTTTGTTAATTTCTTGGAGCTCTTATTTGGGAAAAAAAAATGAAAAATTCACTTATTAAAAAGGCTGGATTTTTAGGGTAAAGTTGAAGCTAATTATATACAAAACCAACTTGTTTGATTGTTCATTTATTTTGTTTAAAAAAAAAAAGATTGTTCATTTATTTATATTCTCCTATTTTTTTAAGTTTTATTATTATTTTTTATTTCAAATTTTTAGTGGAGGATCACAAATTGTAGATCATAATTAGACTGATTGTAATGTTAAGAGAATTTACCATCAGCAACATTCTATCTCTTGTATTATATTTTTAGCACAATTTCTAAAATAATTCATTTATAGCACATTAATTTCTATCACTTGTTGAATTATATAGAATTCTACCACTAGTAGAAAATTCAAGCGGTGATAGAATAAATCTATCATTGATTGAATTCTATTACTAATAGAAATCAACAAGTGATAGAACTGAATTCAGATTTTGTGCTATAAATGAATTAGTTTTGATTTTGTGCTATATATGAAAATACTTTATTATTTTTTACTATACATACAAAATTCCGTTAAACTTGATTATCACAAAATATTGAGATCTATAGGTCATCAATCATTTCAATTATATTATTTTGAGACGTTGTTTTGGTGAAACTATTCACAAATTCAAATGGCTAACTTTTTGAAATAAAACAAAAGGTTGGATTTGGAGTTTAATGTGTTCATTATGTTGTCATTGATGGCTAAATCTAGATAATCATTAACCGAAATATGTATTGCTAATTATAAGATCAATTATTTATTATCTTTGTACGATAATTGGAATGTATAATATTATATACATAATATCGTCTTGAATGGGAAAGACATGATTTAACTTAGATTTTCAACCAAAAAAAGCAAATACCAATCTCCCATTGAGAAAGACATGATTTTTAGCAGCTTTTTTTATTTGGTGGGTTATTTTATTTTTATTTATTTTGGGGTATTTTCTTCACATACGTTCAAAAATATATATATATATTATATATATATTTGAAAAAAAAAAAATCTTATATTTCTAAAGAAGAATCAGCTAAGGTAAATAAACATTCAAAGTTAATACTTACAAAATCATTCCAAAGATCAACTTCATTTGTTCCAAAAAATAGAGGAAAAATAAGTCTTGAAAAACCTTTTTTTTAGATAAGAAAGAGATTGAATTAACATAGTATTTTTTGTTAAGAATAAAATTAACCTAGTACTTGAATTAATTAAAATAAAGTTGAAGAAAGAATATTGCTTTTAAATTAAATATTTGAAAGAAAAAACTCATAAATAAAAAAATAGTTCAAGTTGTGTTGCAAACTGACAAAGTCACTCAAAATCACAACTTTGCCATCTTTAAAACGCGTTCACTCTCATCAAATGGACCACTTTTTTCAAATTCAAATCCTTCAATTTTGTGTTTTTTTCTAAAAAAAACCCTTCATTTTTTATTACAACATGTTTTTTTTTTTTTTGGAAATTTACATATATATCGCAAAAAAATTGCATAAATAGTAAAATAATAAAAATATTTGTAAATATAGCAAAATCAGATTTATAGACTTCATTAATAGTGTTTAATAGACTCCATCAATAGTGTTTAATAGACTCCATCAATAGTGTCTGATAGACTCCATCAATAGTGTTTGATAGAGTCTATCAAAAAAAGTTGTTATATTTGCAATATTTTTAAAAAATTGCTATAATTCTAATGTAAAGTATAAAATTTGTTATAGAGTGCAAATTCCCTATTTTTTTTTTCCACTTTTAACTTTCATTTTGTTGTTGTTCATTTTACCATAAATTCTAAACTTTGGGTGATTATTAAATGAGATGTACACGGTATATCATTTGATTAATGCGTGAAAAATGAAATTTACCAATTATTCTACGTGAATCGATGAATGTGTTAGTTGTGAGAGACAATTAAAACTTGACAATGAAAATTGAGAATAATACCTACACTTAATTATTATCTTTAATTTTTTTTCCTTTTCTTATATCTACTTTTAGAAATGTATGGATTTATCGGATTTTTCAACGGGGGCTATTATCAACTGAAAATGCATGGATGAAAGGTTTTTGTGGGGTTGTTCAACAGAAGAAAGAATACAAATAAATTTTGCATATTCTTCAAAAATAGATATTAAAGGCGCTCATAAAACTCAAGATCTGGTACAATTCTCAATCATTTTTTAATTAAAATTTAAGCAGGCTTACAATAAGCACACTAACGAAATAGAGTATATACAACTTATGAGAAGATGATGGATAGTTATATTTGTGAAAGTTAAGAACAAAAATACTAAATTACGTATAACTATTTAAATTTTCAAAATCTCTAATTTCATGGTATTTTACATTTAATTATGTTTGACCAGCCTTTTTAAAAATTAGTTAGATTTTTCTAAATTCAAAAAGGTAGTTAGATATAATCTATTTAAAATAAATTAAAAATAAACTCTATAAAATATAGGAGGGTATAATTGTAAACTACTTTCTACATTTATAATTAATTAAAATTCAAAAATAAAAAAGGACAAAAGGACAAAATTTTGAAGCCTAGAGATCTTTAGCCACATCCCAATTATTTTCTAAATTCTAGCTATTTTCCTAGTTGTCCATTCATTTTATCAAGAAATTACAAGATTTATGGTACATGTACATGTAAACACACTAAGAAAATGAAGGAATTCGAACCTGCAACTTCATGGCTATTAGGTCGTACAAGATGTCAGTAGAGTTATGCTACTTTTGACATCAAATTTATTATTAAACCTATGTAAGCAGTATTATTAAAATAATATAGGAATCATATTTTATCTTCGTGTAGCCTACAAACAGAGTAAAAATATAAGAAGACGAAAAACAGTAATACAATTTCTTTTACCGATATTGATATTGATGGAGGCATTGACCCAAACAATGAATTCTCGTCCCCTATCATTAAGAAAACATAATTCTAGGCTATCCAAGCTTTTCACTTGGCCCTTTTGAAAACAATATACATTTGGACCATACTTACTCGTATTTATGAATATTAATAATATAGTATGGATGATGATTGATATAAATATTTTAAAATATGACTTTTGTTAAAATATATATATATATATTTTTTTTTAAAAATGACTTTATCAAAATAACTTATCCATTACAATTTTCTTTTAAAAAATAATTACAATGATGGTCATTTAAAAAGATAATAGCAATTAAGTCATAAGTACTAATAATATTATTGTATTAATAATAAATAATACGAGTAATAATACATAATGCAAAATAGGTTTTTTTAATGAGAAACGGGTCTAATACAAACCTAGTTAAAGCCCATTGATTTTGGGTCGAGGCCCAACCCAGTTGAATAATGGCTGGTTAAATGGGCCATTTTAGGCAAGCAAGACTGGCCCAGCCCATTATGATTTGCTTTTCTTTTTCTTTTTTTTTTTTCTGGAGAAATTTTGATACTGACAAATGTTTATTTTGTTGGTTTTCATTAATTTTGTTCTGGGCTATTTCCAATTCTTAAGTTTGCCTTTTGTGTTTTCAAAAAAAAAAAAAAAAAAGTTTGCCTTTTTTTTGTTTTTGTTTTTGTTTTATCATTATTTTTAAATCTTTCGATATGGTCAATTGTAATATAAATTAGTATGTACACAAATAGCCAGTTTATTAACAAGACATTCATATTGTAACTTGAATGCATGCTCATGCTAGCATGTTAATACAAATCCTTGATGTGATGGTATAATTCTTATCAAAACTTAAAATTATTTGTTTTCTAGATTTAAGCTATTAAAATATTAGTTCCAACAATTATTTGATTTTTATTTTTAAAAACTATACTAGATATAGTTCCCTCTAATTGCTTTCAATATTATTAAAAAGAAAAAGAAAAAAGAAAAAAAGTAAACTTTTTTTTAATATTTTTTTTAGACTAAATGATAGTGGTACAAACATCCTCGAATTTCAAAAACTAAGTCATGTTAGATACATAAATATTGGGTTTTTAATTTTTTGATTTTTACAAATTAAATCTGAATAAAATTGTTAGGGGATGGATCTTCTTCATTTGTTATCTGCATAGTACACATGTCTTATAAAACTAACTCACGTTTATTTATTTTTAAAATAGATGTTTTTTTTTCTTCTAAGTTTTGCTACAAAATCAGATTCTTCAGGGAAAGAAAATAAACATAATTTAAATTTGTATATCCCTAAATTATATTATTAAATGTGTCTAAATAATTGTCCATGTGGCCTACTTTCCAAGTTTAGAATAGAAAGTAGAACAATCCATGTAAGAACTATGTTTCAAACCTACTTTTTTAATATAATAAAGCAAAGATTTGAAATGGAAAAGAAAAAAAAACAAACAAATATTTAGCATATTTTTTTAAAGACAAATTAGATTTATATAATCTATTAAAATTACTATTCATCAGCCTATAGTATTAAATTGATTACTTACCTAATTAATGAACTAAAAAGCGTGTTAGGTTGAGTAGTAGTTTCTATATCTCATTAGTGGAAACAATATGAGTTTTTTTTTTGTAAGTACAATATCAGTGAATTTTCACTGTGTGATTCAGTAAATTATTATTATTATTTATATATAATGATATTTTTATACAAATAATAACGTGAATTCTCATTTCAATTACATCTAAATATAATTTTGATTTATTTTATTTGAAAGGAAATAAAGCTGAACAAAACTTAAAATGTTTGTCTAAAAAAGGAAAAGAAACAAAATTTAAATGTAAAATATAATTTTGTCAAAAAAATAAAAATAAAATAAATTACAAATTTAGTTCCCAAATTTTGGAAGTATGAAATTCAAATTTATGACGACTTTGTCGAGATGGTTACAACAAGATATGTGAGTCACTTTTTCTGGGCCTACTATTCTCATTTGTGACAACAAAACCAAGAAAGGTATGGAAGTATTTGGGTATAGCTTGGGCCGAGTTAAGTAAAGACTGGCTACCTAGTGATTTACAACCACCTTTACTGCACACTTTCTATATATATCTGTCTACATCCAATCGACAGAAGGAATTGGATTTGAAGAAGTCGAGGACGCATGGTCTTTATGAACTGGCAGAGCAACCTTTTCTTTTTCATCTGACTTTTCAGATAGGGGTTGGCAGAAAGAATTAAAGGAATAAATCCCCTTTTTCTTAAAGATTTTTTGTTAGTAGTGATTCCGTCAAGATATCGAGTAGTTCACATAGATCGATCATAGGCATGTATGTGCTTTTAGGCGAGAAAGAAAGAGTATAAAAATAGGTTTTCAATGAATTAGTCAAACGTTGGTAGAATCGAAAGAATTAGGGGGGAAAAAACCTGAGTAATAGATACATATTTATATAACTTTTTTCTTTTTGATATTACGATAATTAAAGTAGAAGATTCGAATTCATAATCTCATAAATATACATTAATGTCACTTCCATTTAAAAAAAGAATTGGGGGCAAATGTGTTGTTTTTTTAGAGAATTTAAATAGTTAATAAATGAAAATGAAAACCATGAAGTGAACCAAAAAGTGGCAAGAAATAACAATAATCAACGACTATTAAAATGATTATGGAAGGATTCTCAATAATTATCTTTTGAATTATGTACACAAATTTCCCAAAGAGATTTTCATTTTATTGTTTTTTCTTTATTTACTATTATTTTTTAAATAAATGGGAAGGTCAGTGTACACACAAATTCAAATTTATATAGACACAAAATATAAACGTCTTTCTATAAATTTTTAATTTCTTTTTATTTGAGTATAAGTTGGGAGGGAGAAATTATAAATACAATTTTTTACGGAGTTCAAATCTATGATGTTGGCAGTTAACTGGTTTATAATCAAATAATAAAACTATTACGTCACTGCCTATTTCGATTAATTTTTAAAATGGTAAAAATTAAATAGATATAAATTATAAACTTCTTTTTTTAATCTCAATAGGAACAAAACTTCACGTTTTTTGAAGTTCAAACGTTCAAAATTGTAGTATTGAGTTTGCAATTCATTAATAATTAATTAAAAAAAAAAAGTGGTATTGTTAGAAAGAAGGGTTGGTCAATAAATACTAAATAGAGCCTTTGATCTTATCTACTAGTAATAAAAAAAAAAACTTGTTGGAATAATGACGTCATAAACATCCCATAGTTAGATAACCCTAAATAAATGAAATAAAATAAAATAAAATTCCTCGAATATTCAACAACCTTCTCTCTACAAAAACCAAAACCTCCAATCAAAAAGATTCGATTTTGTACGCGACGCCACGACTTCGACCAATCCCTTATTTCTCTCTCTAGAATCCGCCATTGTTTCTCTCTCTAAAAACCTCCAATAAATTCCGGATTTAATAAATCCATCCATTTCTGAAGTTTATTCTCTTCTCGATTCTCCAGATTCCATTCTTTGGCTTAATCGGACTTTTCTATGCTCATTTCTCAATTAACCCACCAACTAATTCCTTAAATAAACCCAATTTCTTTACGAATCGAGATCAGAATCCATCTGGGTTTCGATTTCCGCCATGGATTTCGTCGATAATGTTCGATTTGGAATGGATTTGAGGCAATACGCAGATTCGTTGGATCAAGAACGGAGAAAGATTCAAGTCTTTCACCGCGAGCTTCCACTCTGTTTAGAGCTTGTTACCAGAGGTGATTTTTTTTATCTCGCCGGAATCTATGGCGGTTTCTTGGGTTGTTTTTTTTTTGTTTAATTTTTGTGGTTTTTTTTTTTAATGTTTGATTATAGCTATTGATTGTTGCCGGCGGGAGTTATCGGCGGTATCGACGGCGAGTTCAGAGCATACTTCTAGCGACAGCCCTGTTCTGGAGTTTATTCCGATGAAAAAGGATTCTGTTGATTCCCATTATGAAATTGATGAAGATGAACAATTGAAATCGGAGAAAAAGGAATTGGGTCGTTTGGATTGGCTTAAAACCGCTCAGCTTTGGAATCAAAACCCGGATCCGCCGGTTTTAGAGGTATAATTTCGTAATTGCTCTGTTTTTTTCTCTGTTTGGCAACAGAGAAAATGGGTTATGATTTTCCGGGAAATTTGTGTGAGTTTTGTCCTTTTTTTCTTTTCCAGGATGTTGGTATTAAAACGACGTCGTCGGTTGTTGAGGTGAAAAAGAATGGCGGTGGTTTTCAACCATTTCAGAAGGAGAAAATTCCGTCGATTTCAGAGGCGGCGTTCGTCGTCGGAAAACCGGTGTCGGAGACGACGACGAGTTCGACGGCGGAAACAGCCTCTCAAGGCGGCGGAAGCAGTAAACGAGTAGATAAGGAATCTCAGACTCTGCGAAAACAGAGGCGGTGCTGGTCGTCGGAGTTACACCGGCGATTTGTTCATGCGCTTCAACAACTTGGTGGCCCTCATGGTAAGAAATTAATTTCATACTTATCCTTTAAAAAACGGCAAATTATAATTTTGGTCCTACTTGTTTTAACAAATTTTAATTTTGTTAATAATTTATAAATTAGAATTTAGTTTAGGGAAATTATATTCTTTTCTCTTACCAATTAGCAAGGTGTATTGTCAATACTCATATATTATATTTTTTAAACTAACCATATTTATAAATATTTTTTACATTTTGACTTTCATTTATTTGTACCTTACATTACAATAAATTTCTCTAAATTTTAGATTTTTTTTTTATGCATTCCAAATTTTAAAATTAATCTCCAAGTAAATTGTCAATGTTCCTCACTAATTCAATTAGCTAATAATTACAACTAACAAATACATTTTCTTAGGTTTTATCAATTATAAATCCTAAATTTAACTTTTTTAGTTAGCTTAAACTCTTTTTTTTTTTTTTTAAGAAATAGATTAAATTTGAATTTTCTTTTGGCTTTTATAATTGAATTTTAATTTTTAAATACATTGATATTTAAATTTATTTATTCTAGAGGACTAAAATTATAATTTAACTTAACAAAGAGAAAATATTAATTCTAATGTTTTTTTTTTTTTTAAATTACAGTTGCGACACCGAAGCAAATCAAAGAGTTGATGAAAGTCGATGGCCTTACTAACGATGAAGTCAAAAGCCATTTACAGGTTCATATCTCAACTAATTTATTAATGTTTTTAATGGGACTTATGTTATCAATAATTTAAAGTAAAATATAAGTTTAGTTCATACAATTTCAAAAAAAAAAAAGTTTATTTGATTCTCATAATTTAAGAAACATAAATTTTAAATTTAGGGTTATTTGTTCGTAAGATTTAGTTTTAAGATTTATTAATTACTCTTTAGAAAATTTGTATCGAAATTTTATTTTATTTTTATTTTTTAAAATAACTTTAAATTTTAATTTTTCATTTTAATTATTCAATCATTTTTTATTATATAATCATTTTTAACTATTCATTTTAATTATTTGTTTCAAATCAATTAAAATAATAATTTCTTTTTTAATTACTAAATAACTAATTATTTCAAATTTACATCCTATCTGTTTTAACAAAAATTAATGATTATAATTTTCAATTTTTAAATACCTAATATAACTTCTAAAATTAAATTAGTCTTTATGATTGGATAAAATTAAATCATAAAAATAATCAAAGTTTGTTATTTGTATGTTATGAAATTATTAATTGATATGACAAAAAAAAAACATACGCATATTTGTATGTTTGAAATCTGTTTTTTCATGAATTTAATACCATACGATTACATTTTAATTTTTTTATATTTGTTCGAAGTGCACTAAATTCTAATTTTCTTACTAAACTTATATTTCACACTAATTTAAGTTATATCAACACAAAATCTTGATTGTTGTTTTTAATAATTTAATTTCAGAAATACCGATTGCACGCAAGAAGACCAACAAATTCCGCAATGCAAGAAAGCTACAGCTCATCGCCGCCGCACCAATTCGCGGTGGTTGGAAGCATATGGGTACCGCCGCCTCCGCCGCCGAAGTACACGGCGGCGGCAACGGAGCAAGTGAGAACTGTGATTTATGCTCCGGTGGCCACGGCGGTGCGACGGCAGAAAACGGCGGAGGTAGGGAAGGGAAGCCGTAGCGGCGGCGCGGTTCAATTGAGTTCGCCGGCGACGTCCTCTTCGACTCACACCACCACCAAGTCGCCGGCGGCGGCGTAGATTTTTGTTTTTTATTTAAATTTTGTGGAACCTTCGAGAGGAAGTGTAAAGTTTTTGTAACTAAAATATATCATTATCATAATTAAGTTTATGTGATATACATAATATTTTCACGTCAATTTTCGTGATAGATTTTTGGGCTTATCAACAAATTAAAGTTTGAGTATTTTTACTGTGTTTTTAACGACCAAGTGAATGTTAGGAGGTAGAATTTTTCTCCATGATTTTAAAAATTAAAATTTAGTTTAAATTATATTAATTTCTAAAAACAATTCAAATAATATCATGTAGACGTAACTCTTTAAGTACGAAAAATGTGACATTTTAATACAATCAGTCACTTTGATATATGCTTTATAAAAAATATAATTTAACTAACCCCTTTATTATCTATTTTATAGGATCTCTTTTAATTTTTATGCTCCTTAAAAATCAAATTAACATTTTAACAATTAAGTCTCAAGTTCTCAGACTCCATTTATTTTCTATATTAATTTTTTGTTGAGCAAGATATGCACATTTTAAATTATAAAGTTGAATTACAATAATTATATTTATAATTTCATTAATACCATAAGTCATTTCAGGATTCTATAAATAGTTGGTGAAGACAACATTTGATGTTGGATAATAAAATGAAAAATAAACCATTTATAATGATATTTTGGTAAAGGAAAAGTCATGACTAAAAAAGAAAAAAAGAAAAAAAACCTTATATATTTAGTTGTGATGCAAAAATGATGTTATGCCTCTAAAAGAATTAAATTAAATTTTCAACAATCAAATCTTAAATTCTCATACACAATTTATTCCCTACATCATTTTTTGGTGAGCATGATTTTTTACCTGAATGGTAATTTTTTATGAATTCATA
>JBBMEF010000002.1:2149457-2160645 GCA_037832685.1 Sicyos baderoa | reverse complement strand
GATCTTCCTATCAATTTGAACCGATCGAGTAGAGTGGGGCTTGACGATAGAAGGTGGGGTGGCCATGGCAATTCACCGGAAAGTTACCGGAGCGGATAAATCAGGGAAGGAGGAGAGAGGAGAGAGGAGAGAGCGAAATCATTTTTTAAAAATCTAATTCAACCTTCTTCATATTCAATCATGTGTTATAAGATTGTGAAAACAATATCCTACTTTTTTTTTTATCTATGAGTATCTAGATCAGCTTATACACACCTCAATTATTCTCCCGAGACGAACGTCTAATCCTATAACATTTGGTTTGTTAAGAAAACTTGTAGGAAATTAAACTCATAACAAACGGTCTTCTTGATCACTAGACCAACCCATCATAGTTCACACTCTATTAAAAATTAGGGTTAGTGTCATCATTTAGTTAGTACACACTTGATTCTCATTAAACTTGTTTTTATCCTTTATCATGCAAGATAGAAAGAACTAAACAAAAGTTGACTGATAACCTAAAAACCCATCATGCAAAATTAAGTATGACTGTATAAATATGATAAAAAAAATCAGTTCGGACACAGGTTTTATATGGCTGTGGTTAAAGTAGATATGGACCTTGAAAGATCCAATTGTCCCTTCAGCACTGACTAAGCTTGCAAGAAGCCCTTTGCTTTCCATACCTCCATTATTCATTGGCACGATGAACCTGAAAGATGATAAGAAAAGATAATCGATATGATGAGATCGACGATATTTTTAAGATAACAAGGACATATAAGTTATTAGCTAGGGAGCTTATAGGAGTAATGGCTATTAATGAAGTAGATCGCAAAGGTTGAAAAGGCATAGTCAAACAACAGGATTAGTCTGGGAAGTGAACGAGCCTCAGTACCCTTACAATTTTCTTTGATATCACAACATATTTCAGCATCAATTTTCTTGACTTTTAATTTCAAGTTCGGATTTCTAACATAATTATATTGAAACAAAATTTAAGGTTTCGGAAGCATTCATACTTTGCATGCAGCAGCTTTGCAAGTTGAACTGCATCTTCTTGTCCAGAAACAAGAGTAAAATTCGGCAGAAGTTGCTTTATCACGGGTGTAATGACAATATCAGCCCTTTCTTTCCCCAAAAACTCCTCGTTGTAAGAACAATGCGGTTCATAATAAAGAGTCAGCTGGCCTTGGGGAGAAATAACAAGATACCTGTATCAGATTTAATGTGAAGAGCGAAAGAGATGGAATTTAAATATCATACTGATTAGTGGGGGTAGCATTGTAGAAGATCAAGAGCTTTACCCGTTCTCAGGACGCTGCCATGGAGGACCTAGAACTGGTCCAGCAGTGGCTTTTATAAGTACTTGAGAACCGCTTTTTGCTTGAAGTACTGAACTCTGGCCAGCTTCTAGATAAGTAACCTGGATATAACTAAAACTAGCCTTAGATCTAAGCAAAAATGGTAATATGGAATGCTTCCAGTAATAATCTAATCAAATTTGGCATCAAAAAACATTGAATTGAAAAGAAAAATAAAAAAGGAAAGTTGGAAGGTAAAAAAAGGCCCGAAATACTTGTTGATATGCTTGTTTAACAAAGAATAGAAAAGGAAAGTGTTACTGTATGCAGAGAAGTTCCATCTTTTAATTTATTTAGGCAGGGAGAAGCAAGATGCTCTTTTTATTTTTTTTGATAATTGTGACTGCTCGGATCAGCTTGCGCGCACCTCGACTATTGTCATAGGACATACCGTCTCTTAGTTCTCCAAGGCCCTCTTGACCACTAGGCCACTCCTTGATGGTTGATGCTCCTATGTTATCTTTCATCACTCTTAATCTTTATGTTTTCATGCCTTGAATCTTGACAGTCTATACATACCACAAGCAGTCACCAAAAAAATTGGGAAACGGGACATAATCTAAAGAATGGCTCCTCTCTCCGTTTTTTTTATTTTCAGTGAATAACAATTGATCTATATGCCTATTCAAACTTTTTTTTTTATATGACTTGAAAATTACCACAAATTAACAATAACAAAGAAAAGCCTGCAGAACGGTTTTGGAGGGCCATGACTTTAATGTTGCAACTGTTAAGGAACAGCAACCCTGGACAAGATCTCCATAATTTTTTTTTTTTTTTTTTGGAATCCGGGAAATTGGAGATTCGCTCCACTGTATGATATTATCCACTTTTGGCATACACCCTCATGACTTTGTTTTTTGTTTCACCCAAAATATCTCATATCAATAGAGATGTTTGTACTCCCTTATATACCCATGAGCTACTTCGTATTTAGCCAATGGGAACTGCCACTTTGCTTGTTTGTAGATATTCTGCAGATATTCTCCAAAGAAAACTGCAAGGTCACAAGCTGATGCCATCAATTTGCTACCTTTGTTTCTCAGAATCTGAAGACAGCAACCATTTGTTGTTCTCCTGTAATTATTCCACTCTTTGCTGGTACAATCTTTTTCTATTGTTCAATTTATCTTGGGGGTTCTCAAAATGCCACTCAGATACTTCTTGGTCTATATTTTCGAAACAAAGCTTGCTTCTCGATTAACTCAGTTAAAAGCCTTCTTTTTTAGCTAGGGTGGGAAAGAAATCAAAGGATTTTCCAGGATGCACGGTTGCCTTGGCATTCTAGAAGTGATTCGGCACATTCAAAGGTTTCATATGGGCTTCTTCATCAAAGGCTTTTGCCGGTTACTCCATCTAGCAATTATTTCACAACTGGGAGTAACTATGGATCCTTTCGAAGTACACTTGAGTGAGCCCACCTGAAAGCGATCCATCTGAATTACATTTGAGCACACAATAGATACCCCTCACGAAAGCAACAATTCAAAAGCACTCCCCACCGGAATTCTTGTTTCAGGAGCACTCCTCACCGAATCACTTAGCTCAATCACAAGCACAATTCAGAATCACTCTTACTATAGCACACATTAGGCGGCGTAATCACGGTTTTTCATTATGATTGTCATTATCATGTTGAGGCTCTTAAACACTTTATTCAACACTCGATGATTCTACGGGTATGGCTAAGTAAGGGGCACTGCTCTAATACCACTTGTTAGAGACGACAAGACCTCCACTTGAGCATATACCCTCATGTTTTTGTTTTTTATTTCATTCAAAAGGCCTCATACCAATAAAGATGTTTAGCCTACCTAATATACTCATGTTCTACCCCTTGTTTAACCAATGTAGGACTACACTTTGTTTATATTCCCAAGAATCCCAACAGCAACATTTGTGTACTTCTTTTTCCAGTGATCAGAGTCATACGTGATGGGCTGTATGACTCATAATAAAATAGTTAATACACTGTCTAATAGGGATGCAATTGTCCGATGACATTATATCCAACTCTCTACAGATTTATACTACAATTTAAAAAATGGGAAAAATTCTCATGAGCTTATTATCTGGTGTAACAACTATTTTACCAAAAAAACACATTCGCCACATGATTTAGCAATTAAACCTTGAATGGAAGCAGAAAGAAAAAGAAAGAGAATTAACAGCAGAATCTGCTTACATTGTTAAAAAGAGGATCTAACAATGCCTTTGCATTTGGAGTTGCTATAACCTTTAGATTCGGGGACTTCTCAGAGAGCGGCCTCAGGGTCTTCAAATGGCAGTGATCATCAAGGCTTTGCGTGATAACTAAATAGTCAACCTCAGGAAGTTCACTCAGCTTCACAAAAGTTGCTCAATTATCAGAATTAGCTTATTAACTACATCCAAGAAACCAAAAATCAAAGTACACATACAAGTTGCAACTATTACAAACTGAGAATTTCTTCATAAACTTTAAAAATAAACATTTCATTAAAAAAAATGAGAAAAAAATATACATATGGTCAATTCAACTAGAGAGAGGGAGAGAGAAAAAAAAAAGCTACAAATTGTTATAATGGACACAAAAGCATACAAGAAAAATGTAACTAAAATACATTAAGATGTACAAATGTGGCAACTATTACAAACTTGATTACTAATAATGCCACTAGAAGAGAACAACAAGAAGAAGAAAAAACCATTTTTGTGAAGAGAATGAAGAAACAAACCTTTACCACAGAAAATGATAAATTTCATTTTTCCTTTTGATTAATTTCATCCTCAGATTCATTCTTTAAATTTTCAAATGATTGTAATTTTGGGTGAAAATAGCAAGAACAGTTTTGTAATAATTTTAAATTGCCTTCAAAAAATGCATTTTAATGTATTGTAGTTACAATACAGAGATGCATATATTCTGAAATGTACCTGAAAATTCTTCAATATCTTCTTGGAAGCCTCATACAGCCAGGAGATACCAAAATCAAGATTACCAACCAAAATAGGATCTACCAAAATGGTCAATCCGCCCACTTCCCACAACCAACTATTTCCCTGAAACAAAAATGCAGAAAAGAGGGAAAAAAAACAAATTCTAAGCATATCATTCAAAATCAACGAATAATAATCAACCCCTAGGGGGGGTGTTTGTTTATCAATTTTAAAGAGGATTGAATGAATATTTACTAATTACGGTTCAAAAAACCATATCCAAACGAGCTATTGTAATACTCAAATCAACTCCTCATTTCTACCTATTCAAAATAACTCATTTTTTACCCCTCATTTGTAATCATTCATTTTTAACTAGTCAAAATAACTCTTTGTTTCAAATACACATCCAAACAAGATATTTCTCTCTAACTACTCGTTTTTTTTATGCAACTCTTCCACAAAAATCTACATCCCAACGAGCTATTACAAAAACCTCAGATTTCTAACTAATCAAAATAACTTCTCATTAAAACGCCTCTTAGTAGTTAACAGCAAGAACTCACCTCCAGATAAGTAAGATTGAAGGTATCAGTGGTAGAAACAGTCGCCCCATCAGCAATCACAGCCGGAACCACCCTATTGTTGGACCTGTAACGAAGCGTTAGGGAAACCACGGGTTCTAATCTTCAAAAAAATAGAATGTAGAGATGCAGAATGAAAAACCTGGAAATGGAGAGGTTGGGCAACGAGGTGGGAGTTCTGATAGTGGGATAACTTGAAAGGGCGAATGAAGAAGGGGAGAAAGCCATTGCGTAGGGTTTGCTGAAGCTCGTGCACTGTATTGCGGCCATGGCTTCTCCTCGATTCTTCTTCTGCTTTCCCGCGAAATGATGAACACGAATTGAACTGTTCAATGAGGCGTTGCTTTCTTTGTGTTCCTGATTTCGCCACTTCCCGGTGGCTGCTGCCTCGCCACACACCAAACCTTTTTTTTTTTTTCTTTTTTTTTAAGAAAAAAATCTTTAAAATTCACTCTACAATAACCGTGGGTAAGTGACGTACTTGGTTATCTTGTATAGTGTTAATCAATTTCAACTTTGCGGTTACGAGTTCAAGTTTGGAAATCGATATTTAACTCTCTTAGTTAGCATTATTTAACACTGTCTTTTTTTCTTTTTTTGAATATCCGTGACTGTCCGGGCCAACTTTCACGCACCTCGACTAATATGTTCCGCCTTACCCTACAACATTTGATTGCCAAGGAAATCCATAAGGATTAATTTGAAATTAATTTCTAGGTAGGTAGTCACCATCGAATTTTAACACTTTTTTATTTGGGTAATATTTCTTCTTAATTCAACAATATTTGAATGCATAATTTACCAAGATAACTTATTGATTACTAGATTATATATCATGTCATAAGATATACTCCGGTTAGCTTTAATGTTTTTCTTTTTTTTTGTAACAAAAGAGTAACGTTCAATTTTTAGCAAATCAGAACTTCGTTTGGGGACTATTTGAGAGAAAGAGAATAAGAAGGTTATAAAGAGAACGATCATATTATCTTTAATGATCATTATTCTTTGTATTCTCTCATATGTTGCATTATTTCGTAATCATTATCAATCTTCTTGTGGGTGCTGTGGGTACATCCAAAAATCCAAAATATCAATATACACAACTTGAAATGATGTATTGAAGGTTTTATCAAACTATACCTAAAACTCAGATAAGGTTTTCAAACTTGAATAAGTTATGAAATGCTACTTTATGCAAGTTTTCATTCAAAAGTTTGAAGTGATCTCCTATATCTTTAACAAATTATAAAACATGTGACACAAAAATTGATATGATTTACAAATAAATGAATCTTACTTTCTTTTCTTTTTTTTTTTGAAATGAATCTTACATTTAGGCAAACTTTACAAATTTATAGCCATTCCAAAATCAAATGGAGAAAGAGGAATAGCAATCACTATAAGCAATGCCAGCAATTCCTATACAAATGCTTCATATTTTCAACAAAAATTCACTCAGCCAGTTAATGAGATATTTCTTAAAGATGAACTGAAAGGAGCAGCAGCATGTTTTTTGTACTTAGAACGAGGTTGGGGGACAAAAACTGATATTTACTTCGAACTTAGCTTCGTATTTTGAATGCCAGCCCACTCTCCCATTTTTGGGGATGATAAGGAATCGATTTGACGATTTGGCTACCTGTAGGTGTTGGCAACTCATCTCTTGAAGGAATTTTATTATGCCATACGAATTCGTTCTCGCGCTCGAACTTCCTGAGCATTTCGGCTGTGTTAGCTACTTCTGTTCCAAAAACAAGTTTCCATGAGTTTACTCCAGGCGTTTCTTTTTTTGCATTAGTTAGCGCACGTCTAAGAACTCCTATTGCAACTCCATGTTGGTCACTAGACATCAGCTCTCTTGCAAGATTTTTCGAACTTTTCAATTCATGTAGAGCTCGAAAAGCCGATAGAAATTCCTATACAAACGAAATATGATAAAGATTATAACTGAACTTATGAATACACAAGTAGTTCGATACAAACATTTGAAACAAACATGAACTTGAAAGAAGCATTCTTACCAGAAATCTTGAGGACACATCTTTACATTCTCCAGAAATTATGCGTAAATGATTAGCTGATTCATTGAGAAAGTCAACAATACCATAGTGTAGCTTTGCCAAAAGACTTGAACTAGATCCCTTTTCTTCAGCCCTCATCGTTGTAACAACCTGTTATATTTTTTATCGCATATGATCAAATATAGATAATAATGAACATTTTTGTGAGTGATTATGGAATAACTTTTTTCAAGTTAAAAATCAGTAAAAAGTGATTTTGACCTTTCTAAAATCATTCTCAAGCATACCCTTAATCTCACAAGTCACACCATAACATTAGAGGCCATTTTACCAGATGAAGATTCAAGGTGGTTTTAAGAGGACCAACAAACTAACCTGAGCCTCAGCTAAGCAAACAAGACTCATTGCAACTGAAGTAGAAGGAATAACTTCTGGTGGCCTATCAGAAGGCAAACAGTGTTTGATGGATGGAAGAATCTCCTTAGCTAGATGTTGATAAACCCCGGCAGCTTCTCGGAAAAAGGTCGCAGATTGCACTTGATCTGTACAAGTGAAGAGTAAGTGATCAAGCAGATATAAATATACTATTACAGTAAATTAATCATTAGTACCCACCTTCTGATATAACTTCTAAGGCCCTCTGCCTAAGAACAGCACCGTATAGGAAAAGAGTCATCGCTACCTCAAAACTCAAGTTATCTATTTGGTAAAATTTTGGACCCCTAAGATGAAATAATAAAGATGAGCTCAGAGCACTCGTCCATCTTATCTTTAGATCTGATGTCCACTGAATAATTTTGAGGTTATAACCAAGCAGATCAACTTGGGAAACAAAATTTTCCAACAATGGCAGGTATTGCTGTAGTTTGTGAAGGACCTGGGAATTTTTGAAGCACATACAGAACATAATTGAATGAGCACACAAAACTGATGAAATCTTTTACAAGGTTGTAGGTCATCAAGAAAGAGGAGAAAAAACTAGCAGTTGAAAAAAAAAACTCCCCACACAACTTCAGGCTAAAGTGTGCTTGTGAGAGAGACCGACGACAGACAGAGGTGAACCCGTAAATTGGTTAGAAAAATACTGGTAGGAGAGTGGAGGGCGTTACATGAGAGGGTGAAGAGTCACTGGTTTTTTTTAAAAAAAATAAAGAAATAAAGAAGAGTCACTGGTTTTTTTTAAAAAAAATAAAGAAATAAAGAAGAGTCACTGGTTTAAATCAAGCATATATATAAATGAGCTGAAATTGAAATAATAAATCATTTCTCATCCAATGCCATTGCCAGTATAACAGAAAACATATATATGTTCATGTATTTTTTATAACTCAAAGACACAATAGTACAACCTATAGAGCAGTTCTTGTTCAAGTAAGGTAATCATACAGGTTCGTGTAATGATTGTATTAGAATAAAAAACGAGCATCAACCGACAAGGTTGGACAATGAAATTTATTTTATTTAACTTCCTTACAACTGATCGACATATTACCTGTTGAGTTCGAGAAGACAGCCCGCCAGACATTTCTCTTGCAATGGCATCTGTGATATAGCTAGTCTCATTAATGGTCTCCTCAATAACTCTACGCCTAGAAGTCATCTCCTTCAGTTGTTCAAGTGTGCCAGAATCATGGGCAATGAATTTGTCCTCAAACACGCACTGTGCATTTTGACAAATTATCACCAGTCTCAAATTGATAATAGTCCAACATAATAAGATAAATCAAAGTACTTTCTAACTATCATGAGTTAGTCTAGTAGTCAAAAGGGCAGTAAAAAGAGCCTTGGAGAACTAACAGGTTATGGATTCAATTTATGGCATGACCTATCTAGAAATTAATTACTTACGGGTTTCTCAAATCTAATAAGATAGCAATTACAACCCAAGAAGTAGGGATAGACCGTTGTCCCGTAAAGTTAGTCGAAGTGCGCATAAGCTGACTCGGACACTTACGGATATTAAAAAAAAAAAAAAAAACTTTTCTAAAGGGTGTAACATTGCAAGATGATGGAGCGATCAATTTAAATCAACTTGTACTTTTAAAACTTGATAAACTACTTTAATGACCTCCTCAACTTGTACTTTTAAAACTTGATAAACTGCTTTAATGGTCAGAGGAGGCTAAGGCAATATTGTATCAAAAATCACGAGCTAGCTCGAAAAACTATACTATTTAACCCAACAAACGAAAGTTGAATACAAGTCACTATAATTTTATTTCGATACCATAGTTATTACTTATTAATTGAACCTAATGTTGCATTACAGGTTAATAGTTGATAAAACCATGCCATCTACCAAACGCAGACGAATCATAACAAAGACACAACTCTGATCTCTTCTTTTTTTTATATATACGTGACTGTCCGGGCCAGCTTTAGCACACCTCAACTAATGTCACCGAAAATACCGTCTCACCCTACAACATTTGGATGTCAGGGTTTAGGAAATTAATTTCTAAGTAGGTGCCCACTATGGATTGAACCATCACCTTATCACCCAACCAACAACAATTCAATGTCAAAGAAACGCTTAGAAAATAAATTCATGAATATAAAACTAGATTACAAGCATGAAATTAGGTCTTGAAACATCCAATCCACACTAAAAATCTCAAACGGCAATTGAAAAAGAAAACCCAGAAGAGGAGAAACTTACCATCTTGGTCTTAAGCTTGGCGGGGTCTGAAAATGGCAGCAGCATCTTGAAGAACAGAGGCAAATTAACTCAATCACCGGGCAACTGTAAAATAATAGGGTCAGTCGAAATTGAATCAACGAACACTAATTTGCAATTGCATTCAAATCATGAACGCTCAAGTTTAGATGAACAAACCCCTGAAATTGGAAGCCGACGGAGCCGCGCGATTCTGAACGATGAACCCCGAAATTGATTGAAGGGTCGATATCTGGATTTTACTCCTCGTTTCCTTAGCTGCCAAAGTAGTACCGTGGTCATCGTTTCGATCTCTAAAATCGATATTTGTAATACATTTTGTTTAACGTATTTGAGGAGGAATTGTGTTTACCATATTTGAGAAGGAATGGCAAACAAACACCCGTGAGGCTACTCTTCTTTAACTAATTATATTTAAATTTTCTTTTATCCAAATTTTATTTTATTTTTGTTCCAAATTGATCTTTTAAAAATATTAAATAAATAGAATTTTTCATGTATGATAAAAAAAAAAAAAAAAAACAAAACAAAACAAATGAAAAATGAAGACTTAGTAAAAACGAAAGAAATTCATATATTTGATAACTTCAAGCAATGCATGTATATTCTTCATTGAATGGCTTGATAACATTTAATCAGTATAACAAGAAAATATCCTAAATTTTGTTAGATGAAATATTTCTTAAAATATGTTATATTTTAAATAGACAGCCAAAAGGTGTCACCTAAATTTTCTATAAAAAATTAGTTTTAGATTTTTTTTTTTCTTTGAGACAAAATTAGTTTTAGATTTTATCACCAACTAAATATTGAATATTATTTATTGAAAAAAAAATGAATGTTGTATTATATCTTAAATTTTAAAAGAGTAAATTATAAATTTGGTTTTGATGAAATTTAGAATTTCTTGTATTATTTAGAAAATTAGAATTTAGTTCCTATATTTTTAAAAATTAAAATCTAGTATTTTTAATTTGATAAAAACTAAAAAATAGTTCTTACCGTTGGTAATTATTAACAAATTAAATATATGTTGGTGACTATGGGTGTGTTTGGGACACCAATATAATTATGATAGATGGTAGATTATGATAAGTGGTGGATTATTATAAACGGTGTTTGAGAGGCATGTTATTATAATAGGGATTATGATAAACAGTGTTTGAGGGGCTGGTTATTGTAACAAAATAGTATATGTAAGGTTTGGATAGACAGGCTTGCAGATTTAGATAAACGCACACGCAAGTTTAAGTAATCACCGACTATAATGAACGGGTGGGGCAAACATGTGTTAGGTTATTATAACCAACCCGATCGTTTACATAAATGGGGGCCAAACATACCCTATATATATGTTTTTTTTTTTTTTTGTTCAATCAATTACTTAATTCACATCGTCATTATTGACATAAGAATAAATAATTTTCACATATTTAATTCATCAACAATTATTACTTTTTAGATTTTATGAAAGACTATATTTTACTTTGTAAAGCTATAAGACTAAAGTCTAACTTAGTCAACTCTTTCTCAAAAAAAAAAAAAAAAAAAAAAAAAAAAAAAAAACTCCCCCCAATTTCCCAATTTTTAAACCCCGCCAGATAAAACTTCCCTTTCCCCAACCCCCCAACCCCCAACTTT
>JBBMEF010000002.1:2121842-2142038 GCA_037832685.1 Sicyos baderoa | reverse complement strand
CCTACCGGGCCGGGCCTACCGGGCCTAAACACAACAAGAAATAAACCTAGTTATTTACAATATTTACATATAACTCTAACATCTTGAACCCATCACCTTAACCCCAAGGTCCTTTTTGACCACTAGGCCACTCCATGATAGTTTCATTTTATACTTCAATTTATCTTGGATCTTCTTATGTCTTATGATTCTGAAACATTCTTCTTTTTGTTAATTCTTGGAATGAAGTAAACTTTTGAACTTTTGTTCAGTTATACTATTCTTTTGCTACTCTAATTTCTTGACGAAAGAAGTAGATCATGACTTTATATCCAATTAACTACACATGTATCCCTAATGATCTTTAGTGCATGAAAATTTCTATCTAGATGTTCCCAACTCAGCAAAATGGTGGCCAAAATCAACAAACTATGGATATGCAGAAGCACTGTATTCTTGTTGCTGCAAGTAATCCTTATCCCCTGCCAACGCCCGTATATAGACCAGCAGTGCAAAATTTGGAGCAACATGATAATGTCGAGCCACAGTCTGGGAGTTCTGCATCATTTGCCGAGACAGTTGCTAAATCATTTGCTCAGGTTCACATCACATATTTCAAGCTGATAAAATTTTATTTTCTTCTCCGTAAGTGTTGCAGACAATGTGATAACTAAGCCATCTTCATTCTGTGCAGTGCTTCATATCTCTGTCAGTTATTTGTCCCAAACCGCTTCCAAAGCTAAGGGCAATTTACACTGCTGTAAGTATGGATGTCTATTCAAGCTCCTTCATCCTCATATAAGGGAGGCTCGTCCCTTGAAACTTCTCTGAATCTACCATTCAGATACAAGTTTCCTGAATCAATTCATTAAAAAAATGTTCAATTAATCAGTAATGGTGAAGTCTGGGGTGGCACGCTGTCGTTGCCAGTTCAATTTCTAACCCCTAAAATATTTTGGATTTTCCAAATTTGTGCGTTATTTTATCCATCATACACTTAAAACATTAATTTCTGAATGACTTAAATTTTTCATACTTCGCACTGCCTAATTATTTCAGTAATTTGAGTTTTCATCGAGCAGAAGTATATGTAAGGAGTCGTACACCAATATCATGGATTGCAAATGTCAAGGAGTGATATCAGTAGCTTATATTGTGGCATTATTGTTGTACTATTAATAAACATTAATGGTCTCATTTGTAAATATATGCAACTGACTGCTCCACTTTTTAATGAAGGGAAAGCGCAACCCACGGGCGGCAGATCCACCTATTGACAATGTTAAAACCCCCTCATATCTTGTTTTGATCTCTGAAAATTTTGTGGAGGCCCGTGCAGCTTTAAGTCGTCCTGGAATTACTAGTTTACCTGCAAACCAGAGTCCTGTGAAAATGGACATATCTCCTATTGTGCCTGTTACAGGACCACCTCCAACCACTACTCCATCAGGTCTACACTCATTAGCTTATCAATTTCTGATCCTGGTCACTAGATGGATTGCTTATAGAATGAATTTAACTAATTGTTATATATGCCTTAGGCTTTGGAAAGAAATATCATATTCCTGAACAGTTGATTTGAGATGTCTTGCGAGTCTGACTGATCTTCATGAATAGTCACATGGTCATGTCATGCAACTTTTTTTAGATAGGAAACAAACCATTTCATTGATAAAATGAAAAGATTCAGAATGCCTATCGAAACGAATACAAACTGAAATCAAACATGAAGAGTAAAAGGGCCAGTACAATGAGTCTTACAAAGAGAAAAACAAGGAGAGGAGGACAGTCTCTAACGGAAATACATGAGAAAACCATAAAACCAAGCTATGAAGAAGGAGCCGTTATATCCATTGGAAACAGAGATCAACAAATTCCTTGTCAGCAAATATTTTACTCAAGAATCATCCATCGATAATAGACAAATGATGGGGCTTTGACGAGGAACACCCTAAAAGAGGATGTGCCTCTCCAAAGCCCTGCACTAGACATCCATTAGAACTCATTTTGTGAAGTGTAGCCCAGCCCTCTAGAAGGTGCAGACTTGGTGTTGTACTGAACGTCATGTCATGCAACTGTAAGTGTGAAGTATGCCAATTGGCCTTTAGATCTGGTATTTGAATTGTAATTTGTTCAAGGTAGGTTTAGATTCTTTTGATAGCTATTGGATAATAGTTGGGTTTATCTAAATATGCAATTTAATTATTTAACTGATGGTTAAAAATAAAATAAGTACTATTTTGGGTAAATGTTATCTTTTTGTAGTTGTGTTTGGTGTGAGCACGTGACTAAATCTTTTGGTGGCTTTTTTGGTTCTTTCATTTTTTAAAACTTTTGTTGAGTTGAGAGATTTTTGGCTATGTTCATATGGACATTTGTAAGAAGTATTTGACGCGTTTTTCTTTTGTCTATCCCAGCAAATGGACCTACCATTAATCGGCAGGTTCCTGTTGCTAATGTGCCTCCTGCTACTGTGAAAGTCGTAAGAGCCATTTCTTTTTATTCTTAATTCCTATGAAGGAGACTGACCTTTCTTATGATATTCTTCCTAACAACCTGAATCATGCTATACAATAATTTTGTTCAGGAACCAAATACTGTTACATCTATGACAAATGGAATTGCATATCCACCACATATGCCATCTGGTGTTCGTGCAACTTCACAGGGAGTCCCGAGCTTGCAGACTTCTTCACCACTTTCTTCTCAGGAGATGATCTCAAATAATGAGAACACACAAGATCTTAAACCTCTAGTGAATGGTGTTCCCCAGCCTCTACGACCAGTGGGTCCTGCTAATGTCAGCATCCTGAATAATATTTCTCAAGCACGAGTGATGTCCTCAGCTACTTTAAATGGAGGAACTTCCATAGGACTAGCGTCAATGGGTCAAACCTCAATGGCAATGCATGTATCGAATATGATATCCAGTGGAATGGGATCGTCTGTGCCTGCTGCACAAAATGTATATTCATCCGGTCAATCTGGCATGACATCCATAAATGGGTCTACAACTCTTACACAGGTTGCACCAAACTCAGGTCTAAGCTCACTTAGTTCTGCAAATAACAATATTCCTGGAAATTCAAACATTCCCACTTCACAAGCAGTTGGGAATCTCCAAGGTGGTGTTAGTGTGAGCCAGACAGTACCTCGGATGAGCCAAGGAAATCTTGCAGGGACACAAGTGGTACAAAGTGGAATTGGCATGAACCAGAATGTTACTAACACTCTAAGCCAACCAGGCGTTTCCTCTGGAAATGGTACGATGATTCCTACTCCAGGAATGTCTCAACAAGCTCAAAATGGGATGCATTCACTTGGTGTGAACAACAATTCAGCAGCTAACATGCCATTATCACAGCATACAGCAGGTGCTCTGCAACAAGCACAATCCAAATACGTGAAATTTTGGGAGGTATGTTGTGAATGTGCCTGTGTGCGTTTACGCGATAGTTATGATAATATATCTATTAAAAAGTTCTAAAACTTTATTTTAAGTTCAAAGCATGCAAGAATCTCTCTTATTTATCTTTGAAGTGGGTAAATCAAGATTTTGAATCTCATATCAGAAGTTCCTCACAATGCGAAGATTGCCACATAGGTTGTTCATGATGTCCCCATCCCGGCCTCACCCCTATTGGAATCCACATCTTGGTGAAATTTTTGTTAAATTACGTGGTGAAATGTTTCTTTGCTGGAAATTTTGTGAGGAGAATTATTCCTCTTTTATTATTTATATTAAAAAATTCCAATTAGATAATTATTTAAGGATTTTTTAAATTAAATTGTCAACTCCCTGCTAGGAATCCTCATTAAAAATCTTCATTCAAAGAGAAATTGGTACTAAAAACAATATTTCATATCAAATTATCTAATTGTTGAAAAAGAATTAAAAATTGTTCAAATACATTAACTTGCCCCGATGATAGGAATGCACAATCCTATTAGGAGTAGCCGTAGAAGAAAGATATGGGATTATGAATAAGAGAGGGAGAAGGATGATGTTAAACGGATGGGTTGGAAAGAAGGAAAGAATAATGGGTTTCAATTCAATTAGGATTTAGGACAAAGTTTCTTTCCGGAGAGGAGGTGGATTTGCATCTTCGATTTGCATCTTCTAATATAGTGTAGGGGAAAAGGTTTAGTTAAAGAAGATTTAGAAGGGTGGGTAAGGGGGTCAACTAGGGAGGGAATAGGAGGAGAGGGAGGAGAAGGGGGGGACGAGGGACAGATGAAGGGACAGACAGGGTAATGGGAGAAGAAGGGGGAGAAAAATCAATTGGGGGGTGGGGGAGGGACAACCTCAGGAGGCGAAGGAGGAGGGAAAGAGTTTATGGAGAAAGAATAAACTTGCTTAGGAGGCTCATTATAATGAGGGCTGAAGCCTTGCAGATTTGGGTCAATACCCTCTTCAATCATAACAAGCCTAGAAAGGTCAATGATATTGGAGAAGTTTTTCATGAGAAGGTTGGTCTGCATAGAAAATGGAGAAAATGTTTTCTCTTGTAGAATGTTAAATCATGATAGTAGAAGGCATAAAACCGCACAAGTTTCTCTTGACTTTGATATGAGCTTGCAAAACGTTAATCAAGTTAAGGGTGTCTGAATTAATTTCTCCCGAGCCCCTAAAGTAGCTCCCAATAGCCTCAAAAGAATCTTCGTGTCAAAAATCCAAAGGTAAGTTTGAGATGGAGATCCATCCACCTTAACCTTTGAAAAATTGGGGGTGGCTATGGATATCGGAGTTCCATTTCTCAATAATCAGGTGATAAATACCATATGTTGCTCACTTTCCAGAAGAGACAATGAGACCAGAAAGATCACCGTCAACCAATGAAACAGACCCATATTAACATGCAAAGGATTGATTGTCACCAAGGAGCCAAAGGTCTTTGAGAGAGAAGGAACAATATCAGACCATTCATCGTGAGCAAAAAGTTTGGTCATAATCCATAAATTATTAATGCAGGAAAGATGAACTCCTTTTAACCCAACAAGATAAGTTTATATAGACAGTCTCATTAAACCCTATTACAGATAAGTTTATATAGACAGTCTCATTACCCCCGACTAACTAATCGTAGGACATTAAACCATTCAAAACATATCTCAACAGGTAGAAATATTGATCAATTCCCAGAAAACATGAAGACCTTGATTCACATCCCCAAAGGGAATGTGAATAAAATGCCTACCGGCTTTCATAGGCCAAACACCACAACGAAAAACAAACCATTAGAGTAGTAAAGCTTGCTAATACTGAAAATTCCGAAGGCATAGAAGAAATTCTTAATGGGAAGTTTAAGAAGAGAAGCAAGGGATTTCCCTATCCAATTGAAGAGCGGAATGGAAAAGGGAATGAATTTGGCGAACAAGGAATCTTCAATCCAATAAAGAGAATCCTCTTGTCGAATACAAAAAGGATCGCCGAGAATTGAACCTCTAACAATTTCCAATGGAGGAAAAGAAAAGGACAAAGAAACAAGGAGAAAGAAGAAAAAAAGATGACCACAGAATAAGAAAAAGAAGAGAAAAAAAGATGGTCGAGGGGAAAAGACAACGGGGTCGAAAGACACGGAAAGAAAAGAAGAAAGAGAGCTTAGGGAGCAAACTTCAGCGGAGAATTCCTAGTTTCCGTACTAGATATGATTTCTTTTGGAGTTGTATTTATTTATAATTTCGATGATGTTTCACCATCATCCTTGCATTGATTAGTTTTTAAAAAATTGTTTACTTTAAGCAGTTGCCATAATTTTATTCTTTGTAGGTAGAAATTAGAAGTTTAATTAAGTCTCCTGTGGAACTCATATCTTTTTGAGTGTTAGTCTTTTCCATTCCTTGATGAAGAGTTTTGTTTCTTGTTAAATTATGGGATGAAAATTATCTCAAACATTGTTTGTTTATGGCATGGCAATGCAGGGAAATCTATCTGGTCAGAGACAAGGCCAACCTGTTTTTATTACCAGAATGGAAGTATGCTTCTGATCATCCCTACATAGTTTTAGTTAAAATGGAAAATTACTTTCTTAGTATCAACATCAATGGATTATATATTGAAAGCTTTTATTGTGATTGGAAAATTATTTTTTAGTATCAACATCAATGGATTATTCAATTTAACTCATTGAGGTTTTTCTATCAGGGTTACAGGAGTGCTTCAGCTTCTGATAAGTAAGTTGACTATGGTGCTGACTTCCTACTTCTTTCATATATTTGTCATTTTTTAGTACTATGTATGGTTCTTTGTTAGTTGACAACTCATAAAATTTTGCAAGACTAGGAAATTTGCTTTATACCATGCATGTTATCAAGTAATCTTAAGCCTTAGTTTATCCTGTACTTCTTTATATTTTCATATTAATACATATTCGGGTTCACCAATTAGTATTAGAGCAGTTTGATTCTGGCCATAGAGATAGATGATGAAGAGTGGTCAGAGATGGTTAACCGTTTTAGTCGACTATCGAATCATTTCAAGTACAATGGAAGCAAAGTTCCTAAGAAATGAGAGAAAGCTTGGTTTTTTATCAAGTTGCAATAAAAAATTATTACAGAGAAATGAAGGAGAGTACGATAACAAAAAGTTATACAAAAATGGAGGAGGAGATTATATCATCCTAAAATGAAAAGATCGAGGTGGTTGGAAAACAAATTGTGAAAGCAGAGAAGAAAACATAGGTCTTAGATTTCAAGAGAGAGGAGCTAGTAACAATTGGATGAAATTGGCCAAGTGATAGCAAGGTGGTAAATAGAAGGCCAAATGCGACCAGATGGAGATCAATCAAATAGCCCAACATGAAAAAAAAAAAAAAAAACGATAGAAGAAAGTGACCTGTATATGTTGGAGTGCAAAATCTAGGGTCAAATGGGCTGGAAAACACGGCAGCATCGAAGTAGAGGCGCAGTTAACTCCTGCGCCTGCCATTCATGAGCAACCTGCACCAGAAACTTTAGATTCTTTTTACTTTGATTGTGGTAAAGACTAAAGAAGAGACATAAAAAATCTCAGTTATTTTAAAATTCTCACGAATTTCCTACGTCTTGGATTTTGTTGGTCACACTTATAAATCTTCCATATTGTTTTTATTATCATCTCATTTAAATATAGAAATGTATGTTCAGTTTAATATAATTCAACCTAGTATTAGAGTAGAAAGTCATGAGTTTGAATCCCTGCCAAATCGTTTCCTCCCCAATTAAAATTAAATTCCATTTGTAGGGCATTTCTCAAATTTCAAAGCCCACAAGTGAGAGGGAGTGTTGGTTGATATAATTAAATTTACCCTAATCCATGAACTTAGGCTTTTGGATTGATTGGTGGTTTAATATAATTCAACAAGTTTCTGCGTACCTCTTACTTTCACTCTTTAATCATCATGGGTTGACCTAGTAATCAAGAGGGTCTTGAGAAACCAAAAGGTAATGAGTTCAATCTATGATGACCACCTATCTAGAAATTGATTTCCTACGACTACGACTTTTCTTGACATCTAAATGTTGTACGGTCAAATGGGTTATCTTGTGAGAATAGTCAAGATGTGCGTAGTGGCCCATACACTCAGAGATATCAAAAGAAAAAAGGACTTTTTACTTCCGTCTTGCTTGAGATTAAATTTACACATTTAATGTGTGGATCAGTTCACCCTTTCAAGGAGGAGAAGAAGATTCTGTCCAATTGGCAAAGTTTTTTGTATTTAACATGGATTGATCTTTTATAACTTTTCATTTATCAATGAAAGTTTCTTTTTCCTATAAAAAAGTGTGGACCAGTTCAAATTTTTTCCGTTATGGTGGAATCATTTATTTATCTTCTATCTGCTATGTTTATAGGCTTGCAGCAAACTGGCCGGAGACAATGCAAATAGTTCGGCTTATTTCACAAGATCACATGAATAACAAGTAACTTGTTGCTCAGTGGAATAATATTAATTTTTATTGTCTCCTGTCAGCTTGATCAAAACCAGCTCAAGTTTGGTTGTATTTGATTTTAGGCAATATGTTGGAAAAGCTGATTTTCTTGTTTTCCGAGCTATGAATCAGCATGGGTTTCTTGGCCAGCTTCAAGAAAAGAAACTGGTAAGTTATCTACATTTGTGCTAGTATTTTGACCATTGAATAGGTTGATGTGCTTTCTTTTCGTTAGAACGTTGGGATTCTTTGTTTCTGGCCCCAGTATTATATATGTACATCATTTTTCAAATCTCCTTTGGTTATTTATTTTTATTAAATTTATTTGATGTCTAGTCAGACCCTGTTGTTGATCATGTTGGACTTCGATAGAAAATGTATTCCTAAAATGATTCTATAAAATGGTCTTGTAAATTATAATGTGCTTTGAAGTTAGAAGTTAATTTCATGGTGGCCACCTACCTGAAGATAATATCAAAGGTAGTAGGGCTAGTTATCCCTTGAGAATAGTTGAAATGTATATAAGTTGTTTCGGACACTCACAAATATATATAAAAAAAATTCTACACAATTGAAGGATGGCCCTCTGAAGGATGAATGCATCCATCAGGTTCATTAACAGGTTGATGCAAGTCAATTGAAAATCATGAATTAGTTCAGGAACTATTTTGTATGTGTTTTATTTTTAATAAATGAACTTTCTTGTCTAATTAAATTTGTTTGTTTTCTTAGTATAAAAGATTTTCTCTGCTGAATTGCTGTATATCTATAAGATTGTTGTACTTTTTAAAACGTTAAATTACAAGTTTAGTCTATGAATTTTCTACGTTGTGTTTAACAAGTTGTTGAACTTCAAAAATCGTCTAATAATTATTGGTCTTTGATTTATTACATCTTACTACCAGACATGATTTATGGTTCTAAACTTCTAGTAGTACATGCATGCAAGCCTTACTTTGTGCTTGCAGTTTTTTTAGTGGTTTCTGATGTTGAGTTGCTCCCTGTTCTGTTTCAGTGTGCAGTCATCCAGTTACCATCCCAGACTTTACTGCTCTCTGTTTCTGATAAAGCTTGTCGCTTGATAGGAATGCTTTTTCCTGGGGTAAGACATTTTATGAACTACAAAGATTAGATTGTATTAGTCCTAGTATATATATATACAGATATATAACTTTTTGCTTTAGTTTAATGGTGGAATCCTTCATTTTGAGATCAATACATTACCAAAAAAATCGCAGATTCCCGTTGAGAAGTATGATTCAGTGTTTGACTTTCTTCGTTCTGCAATCGTATATTAAATCAAACATTTGATTACTAGAATTCTTGTGTTGTAATTGTTGGATGCAGCATATCATAATGTGTATTTCAGTGTGGATCTTTTTTAATCTAAAAGTTCAATTAATCATCTTCAGAAATCTTTCTATATGGAAGGTGTATCTAACTATAGTTCAACATTGAAAAAATGCCAGATGCCAACATAGTCACACCTATCAAGGACAAGAAACACTGGGACGACTCACGAAATAAGAAATCTCATTAGTTTATAGAGGATTTTGATTTCATTTGCTCCTCTCTCTATCTATCTTCTTTCTAAAAAGCTCCCAGCCCTAGTTTCGTGGTTATAAAAAAATGATAATAAAAAAAGCTCCTACCCCTAGATCCACTTATTCCCTCCTCTTCTTCTTCCGGCGTCGCACCTCGTTGACGCCAGAGGATTAGTGGCAGTCACCGATCATCCTTTGAATGGCTGTCGCGTTTCGTCCCTCCAATCACGTGTGAGACTTTCTTCTCTCCCTGCAATTTCTTTTTCTCTCCACCATGGGTGTGCATATATAGTTAAAGTTTTTTCTCCACGCTCAGCTTCTCTCTCTCGAACAAGCGAATCTCTTTAACTCCTTCACGATATGATTTGATAAGAAGTGAGGGAGTATTACAAAATAATAAAAAAAAAAACCATCCTGGATTGATCTAGTAGTTAAAGAGGGCCTTGAGGACTTAGGGGTTATGAGTTCAATTCACTGTGCCCACCTACCTAAAAATTAATTTTTTTACGGGTTCTTTAACAATCAAATGTTGTAGGGTCAAGCTATTGTCCCAGGTGTGCATAAGCTAGCTTGAACATAAAAGATTTGTGATGAGAAGTCTAAGTATTGCGAGGCTCTATTTCTATTTGTTTGTTCTAACACTCATTTTCGTGGCTAACTGAACTGAAACTAAAAACAACATTTTTTAAGCGTTCCAAGGCTCTGTTTCTCTGGGGACTTTCTAAATTAATTTCCAATTCTCAATTCTCTATCTCATACCTGAGGCACTCAGCTCTTTTCCTTTTATTTCCTCTAATCTCACTCCCTCACAGTAATAGCCCTTTTATTTTCTTGATATTGTTCAATGTGCTGAAGTCTGTTCGATCATGTCCTGTGTATCTGCAAAATCATGATAAAATCAATTGACATCGATCTTTTATCCTAGCAATGGTGCCATGAGTTGCTTCTGATGTGGATAATCTTTTCAAAAGTGTCATTGTTCTATGGATATTTTCCGTGAGATGAACATGTAGTTAAGCCCCAAGCATGAGCACATAGTTAAGTCTTGATGCTACTGAAATTATTGATTCAATATTTATACTAGATGATTTTTTAATTTTTTTTTTTTTTTTTTTAATTAAGGCACACATTGCATGCAAATACACAATGGCACATGGCACGTTAAACAATAAACCATGACCTAGTCATGTGTAGTATATATCTACCGTATGCAGAAAAACCTTTTTGTTTATAAATTCTATATTTGAATTTATGTCCATGTTCATAAACTCTATTTAGCCAGTTGCTTTATTCATTCAAAACATTTAATTTTGAATTCTTGTTAACTGTAAACAAAAAGCGTCTCTAGCTCTTCTTTATCTTTAAATTAGTTTATTTACTTCCCCATTTGGTAGCTTCTTTAATTTCTCTCTCGTTTTCTGACATTGCTGGACCCTTTCTAATCGTCCTAAAGTCTATAATTGTCATTGTTTTTGTTACTTTGTCATTTTATCTGATAACTTGCTTGAATTCGTTCGAGTGTGTCCATTTGACCAAAAGTAACCAACCTTGTTTTGGATCTAGGTTGCCACATTTTTTGTTTCGAATTTTGTCAAATGCTATCAATATTGAATTGTTGGTATTTCAGAGTTGTTAAAACTTTCTGAACCAGGATATGGTTGTGTTTAAGCCCCAAATATCCAGTCAACAGCAAATGCAACAACAGCAACAGATGCAACAACAGCTACAACATCCTCAGCTGCAGCAACAACAACAACATCAGCTTTCTCAGTTGCAACAACATCAACAAGTTTCTCAGATGCAACAGCAGCAGCAGCAAATGCAACAACAGCAGATTCAACAACAGCAGCAACAACAACAGCAGCAGATTCAACAGCAGCAACAACAACATCCTCAGATGCAACAACAGCAGCAACAGGTTCCTCAGATGCAACAACAACAACAACTCTCTCAAATACAACAGCAGCAGCAGCATCCTCAAATACAACAACAGCAGCAACAACCGCAATTGTCACAGCTTCAAACCCAGCAGCAGGTTCCGCAAATGCAGCAACAGCAGCAGCAACAACAACAAATGGTCGCGGGTGGGATGGGTCAATCATATGTCCAAGGTCCAGGGCGAACGCAGTTAGTTCCACAGGGACAAGCCTCTTCCCAGGGTCAATCTAACATGTCTGGAGGAAGTTTTATGGGTTGATTTGAGCATTCTGATTTACTTTCAAGTCGCATGGCTACGCTCTTACTATTTTTGTTGGGATCATATGATAACGTTATGACTGATATTAGTTTATTTGCTCTTTTATTTATGAACTTGTGTATATATGCCACAATGGTTGCAGTGACTTCATCTTATATTTAATCCGTAAAATTTGAAGAAATGATAAGTTTTTCTTTGAAGGGGAAGGAAAGGAAAGCTGCAACTTAAATGGGGGCAAGGCGGGAATGCATTTGTCGTCTATGTTCTTCATTTATTATTATTACTATGTCAAAATTATACGATATACATAATTGAAACTTTAAACTTTTATGTATGGATAATTAAATAATTTCAAATTTCTCATGAGAAATGAATCATTTAAATGAAGATTTATGGTAGATAATTATCAATTTAATTGAAAATAAGTTTAAAAAATTATTCAATTAGTTTTTTTAAAAAAGAAATAAAGGGAACTTGGTAATCCTTGCCTCCACCCATCTCAATTTTTTCCCGAAATTAAATGAGAAGGTATGAATATTCATTTTGCTAATACTTCAAGCCTAAAAAATGTGTTTGAAATGGATTCTTTTAAATTGCATAAGTTTATGAAGTTCTTGAAGATTTTTTAATATTTTTTTAAATATGTAGAACCTGAAGTTAAATAAATTTTACCTCATAAAGGAAAATGTTGACACTTCTTTACCGATCAACTCTACATTGTCATGAAATCCAGTGTATGTTTTTAGTTCAATAACCATATTCAAATTCACCATCTTTAGATTCATAAACATACTTATACTGTTGTGATATTGCTCTTGCTCGCACCATAAAATCTGCGAAAAAAGAAATTCAATATAAAATATTTTGCATCTTTTTCTTTTTTAATATTGTTTCTCTCTCTTTGTTGTAAATAAATTCAATTGTGGTTGTTGCACTTTTTAAGTTTGGAGATGAAGCTTGCTCAATGATTCTTATAGTTAAGGTCCCGTTTGA
The DNA here is from genome assembly GCA_037832685.1 of Sicyos baderoa. Lineage (NCBI taxonomy): Eukaryota > Viridiplantae > Streptophyta > Magnoliopsida > Cucurbitales > Cucurbitaceae > Sicyos > Sicyos baderoa. The sequence goes on along the minus strand of JBBMEF010000002.1, from coordinate 2,129,414 downwards.
TAACTATTTGATTTTTTGTTTTTGAAATCTAAGCCTAATCTCACTCAAATTTTGTACGGTGTGTTTTAGATCCTAAAATATGTCCATCTTTCTCTAAGAAGATAGGTGGATACTGTAAGGACCTCGACTATCCATAGAACATATATGAGGAAAGGAAATGAAAAGAAGAATGAAGAGGCTGAAGATCGTGCGGAGAATAAGTGGTCCCCACCTATTATACACACCTACGTGAGAAGGAGCAAAAAGGGAGGAGATCCTGGTCAGGGATCGGGCAGTGGCAGTGGGGCAGGCCGTTAGAGATTGGTGACGTGGCAAGCTAGGGTGTATGATTGTCAAGGGTATTTAAGAATCGTTAGCTTGTTGTTTTTGGGTGTGAAGGATTTTGGAAGCTGAGAAGAAGCAGCTCGGAAGGAGTGTTCCCGGTGCTCTCGAAACCACCGGGTAGTTATCGTATTTCTTATTTGTTGTCTTGTTATCTTTACTACTCGTTGTTGCTGTCTGTATTAAGACATTATCTACTCTATATACAAGGAGAGTTATCGTTATTTTCATCCTCTGTTAGTATCTGTGTTTGTGTGCTGCGTGGAGTGTATTATTTGTTACAGGAGAAGAACAAATACCTAACAAATTGGTATCAGAGCGTGTGACAATTCTGGCAAAGACAAGAGCGATGACGAACAAGCAGTTGGAGGAAAGAATGGAAGTTAGTGAGAAGAACATGGCCGAAATGAAGGATAACTGGAAGAAAGTGAACACGAGCTTGGATAATATATCCACCGTAATGGAAGAAAACAAGAAGGCGATTACCAGACTGTTTGTGGAATTGGCCAGTGACCGGAGCAAGATGTCGTCTATGGTCTCGGATGGGTCTAGTCGGAAGAGCAAAAAGAAAGGCGGAATTACGGCTGAGGAACCGAAACCTCCAGATGGGGAGGATGAGGCCGTTGAACGAAGAGAACCAAGTCTGGGGGAGAAGCGACAACTGAAGAAGTTGGAAATGCCGGTTTTCGCAGGGCCAGAACTCGATTCGTGGATTTTTCGAGCGGAAAGGTATTTTGAGATACACAAACTCACCACGAAGGAGATAGTAAATGTAGCAGTGATGAGTTTTGAGAAGGATGCTTGCGATTGGTTCAGATGGGCTAGCAACCGTTATGAGTTTCCGACGTGGGAAGAACTCAAAAGGAGATTGTACATCAGGTTTCGACCAACGCAGGAGGGTACGCTCTGTGCTCGCTTCTTAGCAATCAAACAAGAAGGAACTCTGGCGGAGTATATTCATCTCTTTGAAGTTCTGTCAACTCCCTTACCAGAGCTGGATGATGAGGTATTGGAGAGTGCGTTCCTCAATGAGCTATCACCTCTGTTATGTGGAAAAATAATCAGCCGAAAACCTCGTGGATTGGAAGAAATTATGGAGCAGACCCAACTAATTGAAGACAGAAGAATTGCTAAGGCCTCATGGACTTCTACGGAGAAGGCCCAAAAATGGAGTCCTTCGACGAACCAGAGAAACCAAAACGTGGCCCAACCAAATCGGAATTCGAACCAGGCACGTGGAGAAGGTTTTCCCATGAAAACCATAATGATTTCCGACAAGGGCGGCGTGATAAGAAGAGAGGCGGTACAGAAACGACTACCTGACACCGAATATCAGTTGAAGAGAGAGAAGGGCTTATGCTTTAAGTGTGATGAGAAATTTTTTGTTGGCCATAAATGCAAAGAAAGGGTTAGCCGAGAACTCAGAGTTTTAACAGTGATCAACAGACAAGAAATAGAAGTTGAAGGGCCAGAGTGGGACGAAGAAGACGATGACGACGCGGGAGAAGAACTAGTTGAGAACGCAGAACTGGCCATCCGCTCTGTTATTGGTTTCTCAACACCTGGAACCATGAAATTGAGAGGGCAGGTTAAAGGAAAGGACGTCATTGTGCTGATAGATTGTGGGGCAACTCATAACTTCATCGCACACCCTATTGTGGATGAGTTAAAGTTGAAATGTGTGGAGACATCCAACTATGGCATCGTGATGGGTACAGGGATAGCCGTGAAAGGAAGGGGTATTTGCAAGGCCGTCTCAGTGGAAATGCAACAACTGAACATAACGGAAGAATTCTTACCTCTAGAGTTGGACGGGGTTGATGTCATCCTTGGGATGCAATGGCTCATGAAGACAGGATTTATGAAGATAGATTGGAAGAACTTGGAGATGACGTTCGAGACCGAACAAGGGACGATCACTCTAAGGGGAGATCCGGCTTTGACCAAAGCAGAAGTATCGCTGAAGGTACTAACTAAATCCTTATCTGACGACGACCAAGGGTTCCTAATAGACGTGGTTGACCTGGACAGTGATTCTAGTGAGGAAGAAATGCACGAGGAAGACGATCCTAAGGAACCCGAGATACCTCGTAGCACTATGAAAATCTTAGATCACTACAAACACGTGTTTGATCTTCCTTCCGGGCTACCCCCTCAGCGCGTAGTTGATCACCCCATTCGTCTTAAGGACGAAAGTAAAGTGGTGCAAGTGCGTCCGTACAAGTATGCTCACGTTCAGAAAACTGAGATTGAAAAGATGATCGTTGATATGCTGGTGACTGGTATAATTAGACCTTGCCACAGCCCATTCTCTAGCCCTGTGCTCTTGGTAAGGAAGAAGGATGGAGGGTGGAGGTTTTGCATGAATTACAGGGCACTGAAGAAGGAAACTGTGCCAAGTAAATTTTCAATTTTAGTGATAGAAGAACTGCTGGACGAATTACACGGGGCGAAAGTATTCTCAAAACTGGACCTGAAATCAGGCTATCATCAAATCCGCATGAAGGAAGAGGATATTAGCAAGACAGCCTTCCGAAGGCACCAGGGACAATATGAGTTCCTCGTCATGCCATTCGGACTAATGAATGCTCCGGCAACTTTCCAAAGCCTAATGAACCAGGTTTTCAGATTTTACTTACGCAAGTTCGTATTAGTTTTATTTGATGATATTCTTATATATAGTCCAGATCTGGAAACTCATGAACAACATCTCTGGGCGGTTCTGAGCACGATGAGTGAACATGCCTTATATGCCAACCGAAAGAAATGTGTGTTCGCGCAAAACAGATGTGAGTATTTGGGACATTGGGTGTCCAACAAGGGAGTAGAAGCTGACCCGAGCAAGGTCCATGCCATGTTACAGTGGCCAACATCGAAGAACACTAAGGCTCTGAGGGGATTCCTGGGGCTCACATGTTACTACAGGAGGTTTGTCGAACACTATGGGACGATTGATGTTCCTTTGACTGACTTACTTAAGAAGGAAGCCTTCCAGTGGAATGATTCAGCAGATGTGGCTTTTGAAACTCTAAAAAATGCCATGGTAACACTACCAGTCTTGGCTCTTCCAGACTTCTCCTTACCATTCGTGGTGGAAACCGATGCATCAGGCACAGGATTGGGAGCAGTCCTATCTCAGAACAAGAGACCGATAACATATTTTAGCCAGAAACTCACGTCTGCAGCTAGAATGAAGTCAATCTATGAAAGAGAGTTGATGGCAATTGTTCTGTCTGTACAGAAGTGGAGGCATTACTTGTTGGGAAACAAGTTCCTGGTTAGAACTGACCAAAGAGCCCTGAGGTTCCTTACTGAGCAAACAGAGTTACAGCCAGATTGCCAACGATGGGTTGCAAAGTTGTTGCGGTATGATTTCGAGATTGAATATCGATCGGGGTTAGAAAAAAAAGCAGCCGATGCATTGTCAAGGCTACCTCACGTTGCTGAACTCGCTCATCTTTCGGTACCACGACTGATTGACGTAGAACAGATTCACAGAGAAGTATGTGCTGATGAAGAATTAATGAAGATCAAGGAAGAATTGAAAAGTGATCCAACTAGCCACCTGAAGTTTGAGATTAATCAGAACAAGCTGTTGTATAAGGGAATGATGGTAGTTTCTCGCTCGTCTCCGTTATTGCCAGCGATATTACACACATACCATGACTCAGTCGTTGGTGGTCATTCGGGATTCTTATGAACGTATAAGAGGATGACCGGAGAATTGTTTTGGAAGGGAATGAAGAGCGATGTGCAAAAGTATGTCAGCGAATGTGATGTTTGTCAGCGCAATAAAACTGAGGCTCGGTCACCAGCTGGACTTCTACAGCCTCTTGACATACCGGAGAAGATATGGGAAGACATATCAATGGATTTCATAGAAGGATTACCTAAGTCTCAAGGAAAGAACTCTATTCTGGTAGTAGTGGATAGACTCAGTAGGTATGCTCATTTCATTATGTTGAGCCATCCCTATACCACTAAAGACATTGCTGCGATCTTTATGCATGAAGTGGTAAGACTACATGGTTTTCCGAAATCAATAGTCTCTGTTCGAGACAAGATCTTCACCAGTCATTTTTGGACGAAGTTGTTCAAATGCCAAGGAACAAAAATAAGACGGAGCACGGCGTTCCATCCTCAAACGGATGGCCAAACAGAAAGGGTTAATAGTTGTCTGGAGGTTTACTTGAGATGTTTTTGTAGTGAGCATCCAACGCAATGGGCGAAATGGATGTCATGGGCAGAGTACTGGTACAACACTAATTTCCATATATCTCTCAAGTCAACACCTTTCCAAGTGGTTTACGGCAGAGCACCTCCTCCTTTGATATCGTATGGAGAGAACAAGACGAATAATGACTCTTTGGAACAACAGCTGACTGAGCGAGACTTAGCTTTGGTAGCACTAAAGGAGAGGTTACAGCTAGCACAGGAACAAATGAAGCGATATGCCGACAAAAATTGAAGGGAGGTGAAGTTCATAGAAGGGGACATGGTTTTTCTTAAACTACGACCTTACAGACAAAGATCATTAGCAAAGCGCCGTTGTGAGAAGTTAGCTCCTCGATTTTTTGGACCTTTCAAAATTAGTGAATCGGCTGGAACTTCCTACGCAGTCTACTATTCACAACGTGTTCCATGTGTCACAACTGAAGAAACAATTGGGCCCGGGGAAGAAGATTCATCATGGTTTTCCAATCCTTTCAGAGGAATTCGAATGACGCAGATCCGGAAAAAGTGCTAGGGCTGAGATGGAATTCTGAACAAGGTATGGAAGAATGGTTAGTTCAATGGAAGGGCCAGACTGAGCAAGAAGCCACTTGGGAATCAATCCATTTTATGCAGCGACAATTCTCTGATTTCCACCTTGAGGACAAGGTGTATTCCACCCCGGCGGGTAATGTAAGGACCTCGACTATCCATAGAACATATATGAGGAAAGAAAAGGAAAAGAAGAATGAAGAGGCTGAAGATCGTGCAGAGAATAAGTGGTCCCCACCTATTATACACACCTGCGTGAGAAGGAGCAAAAAGGGAGGAGATCCTGGTCAGGGATCGGGCAGTGGCAGTGGGGCAGGCCGTTAGAGATTGGTGACGTGGCAAGCTAGGGTGTATGATTGTCAAGGGTATTTAAGAATCGTTAGCTTGTTGTTTTTGGGTGTGAAGGATTTTGGAAGCTGAGAAGAAGCAGCTCGGAAGGAGTGTTCCCGGTGCTCTCGAAACCACCGGGTAGTTATCGTATTCTTATTTGTTGTCTTGTTATCTTTACTACTCGTTGTTGCTGCCTGTATTAAGACATTATCTACTCTATATACAAGGAGAGTTATCGTTATTTTCATCCTCTGTTAGTATCTGTGTTTGTGTGCTGCGTGGAGTGTATTATTTGTTACAGGAGAAGAACAGATACCTAACAGATACTAACCAACTTTTAAAAATAAAAATAAACTTTTGGAGTTTACTTTTTTATGTTTTTAAATTTTGATTTGGTTTCTATAAATATAGGTGGGAGATAGACATCCAAATAAGAAAAACATATGGTAAGATAGTTATTATAGGCTTAAATTTCAAAAACAAAAAACAAAAAACCAAATGGTTATCAAATGAGGTCTACAATTTTCCGTTTATTGCATGTCATATTGGCAATTTTTTTTTTTTTTGATTAAGCATATTAGCAAATTTAAATTTAGTGTATGATATATTTACTTTATAACCCCAAAACTATAGTTTAAACAAAAGAGAATATGATATTCTTATAAGAGAAATAATTGCATGCTGCCCGGGCGCAACTATTTAATTGGCTAAATCTTGGCCATTTATTATATTTGTAATTTTGAGAAATAGCTATTTAAAAAAATAACAAAAATAATAGAAGGTCAAGACTTGACAATAATAGGGGATGCATGCTGCCCGGGCAGCATGCAATTATTTCTCATTCTTATAATACTATAAAAATTTCTGATAAAGATTCCTGCCTACTAATATACAACCAAGTTTTTTTTCTTTTTTTTTGGAAACTCAGCGAACATCTTGATCTTACACCCAGACAACATGGATTTAAAAAAGAAAAATAGAAAAATAGACCATGGAAAAAGAACATTGTAAGTTTGAAGATGAAGCTTGCTCAATTCTCCAAATAAATTAATTAATAGGACACTTTCATTGAGTTATATAGCCAAGTTCAGTTGATCAAGATTTCATTTCAAATGGGCTGCAATAGAAAACCTTTCTTAAAGAATATATGATCTGATGTGAACATTAAATAAGTCATTTAACAGAATCAATATAGGAAGATATATACATTAAAGCGCGAAAAGGAAACAAGAGGTTGCAAATTCGAATTCTCCAATCTTAAGAAAATGAAGATACAAACAAGCCTTCAAATTCAAGCAGTTAAGAAAATGAAGATACAAACAAGCCTTCAAATTCAAGCAGTCATATATTCTGGCTTAAATCTTTTGGGAATACATCAATATATGATACCCCTCAATCTCCAACTTTGAAACACAGCCACAATTTCCAAACTTTAATCATACTTGCTTTAACTAAGGGGCTGCCACTTTTAAATTGAAATTATTGTCATGTGGATAAACAATTTCCAACAACCATATAAACCACCTTTTTCTTTTCGTTCATTTTCTCCTCATTGTCAATTGACTCAATTCAACTCAAAATATCAAAGCATAGTTCAATTAGCATTTTAAATGTATTAGAAATAACTAGGATTTGTGGTTATAATCCTAAACTTTCTAATGTACTAAAAATAATTTGAATCAAAACTTTCATTTCGAAAATTTATTCTATATGTATCCTACTTGTTTGTTTGTTTGTTTTTCCTTAATAACCATTTGATGTAGTTCAAAGTAGGGGCTGCTATCTAGTTAGATGTTCAATATAAATATAAATCTTAAATTATAAGTTTAGTCTCTCAATTTTAATGTTTTTGTTTAAGATTGTGAATTTTTATGTTTAATCTCTTTGATCGATAAGTTTCCATACATATATGAGATTATTATAACCTACCCTTAATAATGACGGTTTATATATATCTTATTAGATTTTAGATATTCTCTAGTATTTATTAGATATTTTCAAAATTATTAAGAGATTTTTGTCTACTATATATGTGATGGAAAACGATAAAAGTTCAGATATTTCTCAATTTTTATCATACCCACTACTACAAAATAGGGATTAGATGATACTTTTTCAAACCAGATTTAAGAGGAGAAAACAATTAAAGTGTCATAA